>JAOEJI010368532.1:0-26146 GCA_025448255.1 Umimayanthus chanpuru
TCTTTTTACTACATAATATTAAATTTTGTAAATTAGGGGGAAGATCCTTGTAAAGGACACCTAATAAAGTTGTATTGCTTTGTACTGTATTGTAACTTGCGATAGTTGTAAATATTATAAACATGTGATAAGGCTTACTCAGATGAGATCCTTAAGTAGACTGCTTTCACCGGCTCGCTTCTCTGAAGAAACCTTTTTAGCCAAGAGACATTTTAAAAGTGTTCCTTCGACAACAGGGGGAAAAAAGCACTCGGTCTACAAGGGAAAATCAATGGTTGTAGTTTTCAAATCAACACCATTCTGCATTGAGTATGTAATGAAGAGCCCGAAAGCCTTGGTGTCCTTCTTTATTCTTAAACCAGTAATTAAGAAATTGTCACAGGAGAGCCCAAATAATATAAGCTGTATTGGTTTCTTTTGGGCTTCCTTGCCACATTAATTTATTATTTTTGTAAAGTATATGCTATGCTCAGATTGTAATGTTTGTGGTGAAACAAATAAACTGAACTGAACTGAAAAGGCATACCTGTGATAACTTTGCAGTGGACGCAAGTCTCCAGGCCCTGATGAACAGGAACACACCATCCAACTAAATTTGCAATGAACTTGGTACTTGGTATGTTTAATCCAGACTGCAGTGATCTTACAGTTCAGTTCAAAAGTATATGTACTACGTTAGAAAACGATATACAAACTGTTTCCAAATTTCACTAGTTACTGCTTATAAACAAACTCCCGACGTGACCAATCAATAAAATCAGATATCAGAAAACCAATCAAAAAGTCGTTATCAATCGATAAAATCATGTTGATCAATATCGATTGTATCGATCTATCAATGAAAATCGATACTCACAACTGTGCACCCTAAAATCAGTAAATTTTTATCAATTTTATTGATAAATGAAAAACTTTCAAAATGCATACATGTTTTAGTAACATCTTCTTTAATCCTTGGTATCAAATTTGAAATGAAATAAAAGGACCATTACAACAGATGGATTTAAATAAAACTGGATATTTTTTAGATGGCCTAAAAGACAAAACTAATTGTACGTAGTGTTTGATCTTGCAAGTGCGCTAGTATTTATTCTTATGAATTTAAACTCTTTCACAACAACTTTTAAGTCATTTTGCGTTGTTATTGTGAACCAACTGCAGAACAGTATATGGAAGGCAATCCATCTCTTTCAGTCAACATGTTGATTCAAGCAGAAACAATTGAACCTAACGGGCACGTTGGGATCATAAAAACAGAAGTGCTTTCCAACTTCGCTTCCATTCCACTGAAACGAAGGCTTTCATCTAAACTCCAAGATAAATGGTCATAGAAAGCTCATATTTGGCAGGTCCAAAAATGTTCTCCAAGATGTCCAGCAGCTGTAGATGCCGATAAATTTCACTCAGAAACTGATGTTGAACAACTCCTCCGCCAAACAGAAGCAGCAATACTTCTTGGAATCATATCAAGTAAATTTTCAAAGCGGAGATGTGACACATTTCTGGCTTGAGACAAACTTAATCCATCATCTCACAAAACAGCAACCCGTAAATCACTGAAAAAATAGGCAAGAGACTGATAACAGTCAGGTCCACGAAGGGGATAAGTGTTTTAACTGTGGACATATTGGTCATTAGGTAAAGTTATGTCCAAACAAAAGAAAGCACAGCGCAGAATGGACTGAACAGCAGACGTGTTTTAAGTGTGGATTAACTGTTCATTTGCAAGCTGTATCAGAGTGGTAAAGTTTATTTTGCGAGCCGTGATTTGCCTGGTATTTTTTCATAAAATAGAAAATGGGTATTTATTTTCACATGAAACGAACTCATTCCGTGAGTTGTGATTTCACTGACAATTGGTAAATGGCAACTCTTACAGTGTTTAATCTATTTAGTTTTCAACATGGCGACCAGAGGACTTCGAAGTGCGATAGAGACTTCATGTTGCTTATGAAGAGTTTGTTATTTGGTAAGACGAGAACTATTTTAAAAACTCTTTCCTTGCTGGAGACAGAATGCCGAATGGAATTGATAGGTTTGACAAGAGGGATGTGAGCTTACTACAAGATGTTTTCGATTAGTCTGAAAAGTTTGTTTGTTGTGAAAGGACTGTTTGCAGTAATCTTGAAGGCCTGTACATTCTTTTGAAGAAACTAGCATTCCCCTGTAGGTACACAGATATGGTGCAACGTTTTGGACATAATCCATCAGAACTGTGCCTGATTTCCAACCAGATTTTGAGGTAAATATACAATGCTCATTACCATCGCCTACAATCGTACTAATATTTTGTTGACTAGAGTTGCAAATTGTGGAAAGATTTTTATACTCAACCCGTTACAAAACTTTTTCAATCCCGCATCAACCAGCTTTTTCTCCTTGGGCTGGAGCCGAAAATTGTGAAATTCTATTCTTGAATGATTTCAGATGGTCAATCCAAATTTTGGTCAGGCATGACATGCTTTTGCTGTTAAAAGGGCAAAGGGTGCATCTCCCACTCCCATTATACATAAGACGTTCTTGATTCAAACAATCCGTATTTTATACAGGAAAACAAGAGCTGCATTGTATTCATGGACAGCTTTTAGGCGAATAGGCGACAGAAATGACGAGGGTAAGATGTAACCTCGATCCCAGGGCTTTTCCCTAATCAGTGGGCTTCTGCAATTTCACTGGCTGATGCAATTTTTAAACTATTCGGAACTACAGTAATTTATGTGAAATTGATCATGTATAATTTGGTAATTGAAGCGCAGTGAGTTTCTTGTGAATTTTGAGTTAATTAATGGATTGATTTTCTTCTGTTAATCAAAGTTCTTGAAGTCTTTTATTGATCTGTTGGGATCGGTGAACATGTTCATGGTCATGAACTGATCACGAGTGATCACACAGCAACAAATGAGACTCCCAGAAAAATCTATGAATGAGTACAATTCAGTCTGCCGTGTTTGTGGCAACACGTACGTAGATTCTTTTCATAAAAGCTGTAAATCAATATTTAAACCTTAGGTTAAATACAATATTTATTTGCAAATTTTTTACTAAAAAATTGAATCTCATTATCTTTTTTTTTCTTTTAATAAAGAAAATTTTACAGTTAAAAAAAAAGAAAATGCAAGGTGTTTGTGAGCAAGGCCCAGTTCATACGTCTTGCAATCATCGAATTTAATGCAGACGAATTTATCTCGGAGCTCTCCTTGCACTAAAATTTCAACGATTTTGCAACATATAAAATGAATTAAATTCGTCTGAATATTTAAATTCGTCGAAGACGTTTTATCCATCTTTCAAAGACGGATGAAACGTCTTTACAGCATCTCGTTTTAGATGTCGAGCAAACAACGCATTGAATTAAATGCACACAATTTGTTAGTATGAAATAATTACAATTCTCAAAAATTGAGCTGGAAAAAGTCCAAGAAATATCTAATTCAATATCCAAATGTCACTCTTTTCATTCAAAATATCCAGTAAAATAATTTTATAAACAGTTACTCAGCTAGCTATATAACATGCATATATTAATGTTTCAAAAACTAGCAAAAGAAAATATAGGTAACATAAAATACATGTATAAATGTGAATCTACATGTATTGTATAATATACATATATCTACATGTATTATGTAAACTACAGGTACAATTTACCCAATTATTAATAGCAAATTTATTACTAATTAAGTAACTATATATATAAAAATATATATATATATATATTCAATTCTTATCTGTAGTGAAAAAATAGATTCTCAAACCTATATGCATGCAGCATCCAAAAGATATTAATTTCCAAATCAATATCCCTTAATTTATTTATTGTTCCAAAATTTATTACAGTTGCTAGGTTTACGCTGGAACAGCCGGAAGAGAGAGAAGGAATGAAGGAGCTCATCCTTTCAAGGATATGAGGAGAGAAGAGCTAGTAAGAGAGTGCCGAGCTCGAGGAATAGAAACAACTACAACGCACTGCAGCGAACTCCAGAAAGAGCTAACAGCCCACCTGCACGGAGTATAAAGAGTACCACCCCTCATGCTGAGCTGTACCCAACCTCAAGTTCTTCCCAACCTTCAAAAGTATGAGGTAGTACCAACCGAACCCCTACATGACATCAAAGAACACTGTGTAAAAATATTTTTACAGAGCTCCCAAACCATTTAAATAAAAAAGAAATGGAAATTTTTGACAGTCTCAAGAATGTGTCAAGAATGCAGTAACAGGCAGTAAGGAGAGGTTAAGAAAATGTGATTACCGTCTCTGGGCAATAATTCTGGCTGTACAAATGGCCCATAAAGCTCGCATCACAGTTTGTAAAGTTGTCAAATACTCTAGCTGAAAGCTGCCAGTTGTGCTATGCACCTGCAGACAAGAGAACACCAAGGTCTATTCTTCGATTCTATATGTGACTTTCAATCATGCTGTACATTTTCTTAAGCTATTCCACAACCCAAAGCGACTAACAGTGAGAAAACGTTATGGTATTTACTGGCATTCTCTCATGATTCATGCTCCTCTTGTGAAAAGAATTATCTCTCTGAGTGCAGTCAACACAGAAGAAGAAAGGCTGTTTGTGGATATAAATTCAATTAGCAAGTCAACTTCAAGCAGGCGACCTGGTTACGTCCCAAACAACATTCTTAGATTGCAAGCAGAGATATTTCAAGCAGCAGCATGGTACATCAACAGCACAACAGCAGTCACAAATTAGTAAGTATGCCAAGCAACTTCCAAAAACCAAAATTACAGCTTTCTTTTGTGATCTCCTAAAATCTGAACTCTACCAAGCACATCTCGAAAGAACTGCAGATTATTTAGCTTGTGGGAAACGAGTGTGGTTGCAGAGAGACAGTGAAGACTCTTCAGTTGTGTTTCATGACTCAGAAGATGAGCCAGACTGGAGAACAGAAGGTCCCAGGCTGCGCCATTTCAGGTCATCAAATTTAAAATCAGTGGATCAAATCATCAAGGACCACTGGAAGTCGTGTCTGACTAGCAACACAGTCCTGCCCATCGAGAGGTTGAAAACATATGACAAGAATGGCAATGTACAGGATTTTCAGCACCACAACCTGTTTGCAGAAGCTGCAGCTGCAAGTATACTAGAGGACAGCCACACAGCAAGTGCAACAGGCAACACAAAAGACTCAAGATGTGGAGTTCCTGAGTTTCCAATTATTAATTTGGCACAAGACGACCAAGGTGAAGAAGTATCAGTTGTTTGCACAAGCCTTAAGGTGGTAGAAGGGGATAAGAATACAATTGAGAAGGATCCAACTTATACAGATTTGTACAACCTAGAGGATACTGGTCAAATTTAACCTGAACTGCAGGTCTGTATATTATAAAAACTTTATGAAACATTTTATAATTTTAATTTTCAACAAACACATGTTTGGAATTATACTTGGAAGACAAAGGGTTAAATATGACTACAATTTTTTTAGTTTTTATATAAAATGAAAAATATTTTCTTCCTGTCATTAATTAAGCCTATATTTCATAAAACAATTGATCAGCAAATTAAAATATACTTATTATACAAAACAAACTTTCTATTACCCTTTTGTTTGATTTACTCTCAGGGAGATTCTTTGGTGAACCAGCAAGAAGGTTTGCTTCCAGATAATTCTCGGAATTCTTAGGATGCGGTCAGACTAATTCTTGAAGTTTCCTAATAAAGCATGTCTGTTTATGACATTATTCAAAGGAATACAATAAAAACATAAAACTAAATAGTAATTCCTGACAAAATTAGACTGCAATCAGTCTCTTCTCTTCCTCAGAACCAGTCGAGCAATCAAGGAAACAAAAACTGAGCGACGAAGCAGAAACTGGCTGTATACTATTGGGGAATACAACTCTAAGACATCACAGTTGATAACTATGTATTTTACTCACTCCAGATTCACCGTTTCTGATGTTAAAGTGTATCAGAAACTTTAAAATACTGAATAAATTGTATGCTTGCATGGGTGCGCCTGGTGTCTCAATGCTAATTTAATACTAGTTTAATAGGATGACTCAAATTACTGGGAAAAAATCGACCCAAAAAAAGAAACCGAGGCAAAACCTAGACTCGTGACCTCACGGCCACTAGTAATAAAACAATGCTTACTGACCTTTGCAGTTTTAAACCTCATCATCGAACAATGTGCGGTAGATACTTCATGCATGGTTACACAGTATTGTTTTATGCACGTGTTGTTGAGGATGGACTCGGCCAGACTACAGGGGCAAGAGAGTGGAAGCCAGAAGGAATGAACGAAAACTCTCAAAATTTGAATATCAAAATTGTGATATTTAACCATAAAATGGCTAATAAATGTTGCCAATCCTTTCTCACTTGATTCCTTTTCTACGAATACGTGCTCACCGGCAAATATTTGCAGGAGAACGGTGCAATGGCTCAACCAAACTGCTGGCAAGGCAGAGTCGTTATTGGACAGAACAAACAAATCCACTCTAAAATACTGATATCGAATGCTAGTACATGTCAAGAACAGTGTTGCTGTCGAGCTTCGCTCCACAGCAATAATTGTGATTCCAAACTGTATGACCAAATAATCATGTTTTCAAAAAGCTTCCTGGCGTTTGCATTTATTCTGCTTGATCGCAGAGAGGTGATAGACATTTCTGAGAATAAATAAGACAAATACATAAAAAACCTGCGAAAAAGATTCTATAAAGTGGATAAGAAATCAAATGTGGTGTTCAGCTTTAACAAAATTCAAGTCAAATAATTAAAGCAAAGTATTTCCCTTCAACCTCATTGGAATACCGTGAAAAACGAACTGGCTACAACCAGTTAGCCTTTCTTTTTACTAAAGATTTTTGTGGATTTTTTTTACTCGTCTACAAGCCAGGTCTAGTGTGGTTTACACTGCACCAGATCAAGGTCTTTACACGAGTCTTTTCATTTTTTTTTTCAATTTCAACTATGACCCAAACAAAGCATTTTTCCTCGGAAAGGACTGTCTGACTGAAGGTACCAGTGGATGTGACGTCCTTAACCTACGCACACTTCTGCAAGCACTTCAACTCCACGACGGTATCAAAGATGAAATTGTGGGAGTGCAGGCATGTTTCGGAGGAAAAAATTTCGATATGACTTTAAGTCTGATGACGCTGCTCTAGCATTGGCCTCGTGAGGTTTGGATTTCAAACATCACCTGAATTTGTCCCTTTAAACAAGACCAGATGTTTACACGTGTCAACCTTCGTCCCGCTAGAATTACCGACCACGAGATAAAATCCCTTCTATCCACAAGTATTTTACTGAACCTGGACTAGAAACCTACGAGAACGGCTGTAGAGTCGTGATCTTTACCAAGCTTGACAAAGACCTTCCTGTACAACTCACATACCACGGTGTTTTCACTGGACTCAAATACATGGGTCAGCCTTTGAGTAGCATCGGCTCTTTATTCATGGAACACGTTGTGAAGGATTGCCCCATACAACATCGCAACCGTTGACAAAACACTACAATAAACCAACCAGAAAGTGAAGATCGAGACTCTACAGCCCCTGAACTTACAACTACTGAAAAGGATACCGACCCTCTCATGACAAGCCAGCTGAGACGCAACTAAAGGAAAAAGATAATAACGCTACACAGAAACCAACTGGGGCAACACCAAAAGAAACGGAAAACACTGGGACACAGAAACCGACTGACACGAACACAACAATGGAGAAGACTTCCAAACCACGAAAACGTACGTCCACCATTGCCGCTGTCGCCTTCGAAATCCACCAAAAGAAAGTGACACGTGGCGTACAACTCACGCACTTTGACCAACTCGCAACTGACCTCCAAGAACCTTACAAATGGTACCATCGGAAATTTTCAACAAGCCTGGGCGATTTGTTTCCAGCACAAGCATGGAGACTTCGCTCATGACAAGTACAACCTGCTTCAACACTTCAACAAAAACGACCGAACGGCACTGACACGTGAGTAGAAAAAACTCAAGGACACCATTACACAAGATGCATATTGACACTTTCTCGTGCTGTATAAATACACACCTTCTCGTGCTATATAATAGCAAATTTCACCAACATTGCAAGGCCCGTAAGGCCAAAAGCACTGCTTAATTATCGTGATGGTAAGCCACCAAATTTATTATCTTTTACCCTTAGTATTGGTGATGGCTGTCTTCAGAGCTTGCACACTTAATGTGAAAGGAATGTAGGACAATACCAAGCAAGCGGAAGTCCTGCATTATCTGAGACAGCAAAATTGCAACATCCTTTTCTTACTGGAGACGCACGTGGCCAGCAAGGCAGATATGTCTGCCTGGCAAAATGAGTGGAAAGGCAGGTCAAGTAATGGAAAGGGTGTTGCAATTTTGTTTCACCTTTCTCTAGATTTCTCTTTAACAAATGTTAGGCAAGATACCAAAGGCCGTATTTTAACTATTCAAATTAACTTAGACAACACACCTATCCAACTTGTCAACGTGTACGCGCCCAATGACTCAGCGGAAAGAGTTCAATTCTTTGAAAATCTCTGAAATTACTCTTGTGCCGGGTTGCCTATTGGGAGGGGGATTTGGCCTGAAAAGTCCCCCACCGTGTCGTCAAAACTTCAGCGTTTCTCACCAATAGTGCAATTTGGGGATCTCAAAAGCGTGCCGCAGAACAGAGGACATTGATTGAACAAGTTTTCATGGACTGTCCATACACTCAGTATATCTGGGATGGGGCCCTCAAAATCATCAGTTTTGTCAATGGCTCAAACATTAAGTACAACATACATACTATCTAGCTAAGAGCGAGCTTAACTCACTCGCAGCAATCTAAGAATCAAACAAATCTGGTGGCTTTCCTAATAAAACTAGTTTTATGGTGTCTCTGGGATGACCGAAATAAATCCAAGTTTCAACAAAGAGACGTCACACCACAACAAATCACCACACACATTAAATCTACCATTATATCACGCATTCAAGGAGCCTTCCTCCATCCAACAGCTACGCCCAAGAGTGTGCACACCCTGTGGGGTGTCAATAATGTGCTTTGCTTTTTTCACGAGAACGAATTCTTCCTTAACATAGGGTATGAACAGACTGGGCGAGAAGTAAGTCCTGGTCAGCATTACTATTTAATTAACATTACATCATCATAATCATGGCGGCCACAGCCAAGCTTCGCACATGGATCGCCAATCCACTAAGTTTTTCATACAAACACTTAGTTCATTTGTGCATTCCGCATTACAAAATAATTTAACATTACAAAACATTGTAAAGTTTAGATAAGGAAGCTTACTCCCACTTGTATATTAATAAAGACCTCTAAAACAAAAAAAAATTGCATAGAAAGCCACCTCATGAGATAACACGCACCTTACTGTCAGACATCCGACAAGATGGCTTCGTCTTTCGCCATTTTGAACAAGAAAGCTTAGCGACCAGGCAATGGAGGGGGACCAAAGGAAGGTGACTGGGGATGAGGCTAATTCAGAATGAGGAACCTCGCCTCTTTGCTTCTAACGTTATTCCGGGTCAACATCAACCAACTACCAAATGAACACTCTCAAGGAAACATTGTCAACTTATTACAAGAGAATTTTTCGCTTGGTGTTGAAGAGTGGAGGCAATATGCAGAAACAGTAAAAGCACTTGTGGGAACTATAATTCTTGAGTTCTGTCAACAGTTCAAGTTCTTGAAATTTGTCATTCCTGTTCACATACATTCAGCCGAGCAAGGGCAGAGAAATCCAATGTTGTAACCATGCCAATCACCAATGCAAATGAGGCAAAGTATGAAGACTGTGTTGGTATTCTGTGACAATATCAGAGGTGGATTGCAGAAATTTATGTCTAAGCTTGCTTGCTTGATCAACTTCCCAACGTGAACAATTCACCAGTGCCAGAAGGACCAGCAGCACCTGCACAAACAGGTGTCCATGGTGAAGACACAGTTTATGATCCCATGACAGAGTTCGAAAATATCGGATGCGCACTTGCATTATGCACGTAGATTTTTTTCTGTGCACATAGTTTCTTACACTTTTTTTTACATTTATTAGAATGGACCAATTATCACAGGGGACGTTTAATGAAGGTGGCCATGATCAACAATTGACTCATGGGGTGTTTATTTAATAGAAACAATGACCAGTTCTGTCATATATTCGCAGATGGCATTTATTGGGTTATATTTCTATTCTATATTTACCGGTTTTCACATATTTTACTCAGGCTGTACTCTATACATGGTGTGCACACTCAGTGTGTATTTTATACTCAGTCTGTACTTTATACCTGGTCTGTAGACTGCAGTTTATACTGACCAATTAGATACTGATAAACGAGCAGTGGCACAAACTGGGCAAACACAAGGCAGAGGTACAAGGAAGGTATGAAACATCTCTTTATACAGTAAAAAGTTTTTTGTATTTTTTTTCTCTTAAAGCCTTTTGTCACAAGCCTTTTTACAGGATATTTTAAGCCGTTTGGGGGTTAGGGGTGGGGATGGGGATAAGTATAGTTGAATTGTGTAAAGTATTTTAAATATTAGTATCGTTTGTATTTTAAATTATCTATGTGATAGTAAGTGTTACCCTTTTAAAATAGAGTTGTTATTATTTGCAGTGTCTTTACTTTCAATTGGGCAGGGCAGGTCTTGTAATTGTGAAATACTTTGGTCATATAGCAAACTTCTTTGATTGTTGTATTATGATTTTTATCATTATTGGATGAAGCTTTCCCCATTCGAACTTTCGCTAAGTCCAAAGCGAAAGTCAACCTTTGCAAACCACAGTGCAGCCAACTATAAAAGTTAGCTGCACCTGTGGTTAACATTAAAAAAATTACATTTTTCATCTGCACTAACATTTCAAAACTGCTGCCGCCTGCTGCATTTACCTTTTTTGCACTAAAAAAAGTTTGTTTTAGTACTTTAAATCAGAATCGAGCCAATTGACTGATGATTGTTTTCGTTTTATGACAAACACATTACAAAATATTCATAACAATTATATATTGTGAGTACAAATGGAACCAATGTTTCATTTGCACATCCATGGGTCAGTGGCTGCTTGGATACTCTTGCTTACACAAAAGCAGCAAATGAGAAACTTGAACTTTTTGTTATTTAGTCTTATCAAAGGCTTTGTATTTAATATTAACTCCCTTTGTACAATTTAGCTCAATTTTACCTATTGCATTTCTTTTGTGTTATTGGCCTGTATTTTATCCATCCTATGCCAGTTGCACTTGTTCAGTTTTCATAGCAGTTTGTCACTGATTTGATAGATTTCTCTGCTGAGATTTCTATTGTATACTGAGCAGTGTCACGAATTTAGCCTCACTTTGGCAGGCTCGAAAAGGATTCAAACGAAAGGAAGCACTAAAGCTTCCGTCTTCTTATGCTTACTTCATTCAGTTATAGTGTTGAGAAAGTTGTTCTCAGTTGTTTTTCCATATTGCAAAGTCATCTGCGTGATTCGAAACAGACAACAAAGAGTTTCCTGTTTGAAAATATTAGAACAGAGTCTTGGCGCGTTGAGTTTAGGTTTGTTAAACAACCTTTCTAGTCTGAAAGAAATCCAAACTCAGTGGAAATTCATTTGTCACCGAACGAATTGAAATAAATAGATTGTGATTGGTGTTGTCAATGAAAGTTTGTAGGGATTATAAAGACAAACTTAAAAGTGTTTTTTTATGATTACGTATCTTTAATTTTATCTTGAATTTCTCAGGCTTTTCATAAATTCCTTTTCTTAGCTAAAACAGATTCTGGTAGAGTATGGATTATCTAGAAAAGTGCTTTCCACCTGTGTCAAGTACAAGGCTCTGCTGGAGGAAATAAGGACCACCTTATTTATTATACCTCAAAGGCAAAACTCCTCCTTCAGAAATATGACCAAAACTGGCAGGAGAGGACAAGATTGGTTGCAATGGGATATAGAGGGAGGATGTACCAGAGGGAGAATGGCTCTTTGCAGCCTGCAAGTTTTCTTGATACTGTAAATACAGCTGCTGATTCTGTTGGTAACTTGACCTGCATGGGATATATTACATGAAGTATGGCCCAAGGGTGGGGAAATTGTTCATGTTTGGTAGGGGGTTAGACCGAATTAAAGGCCCTCGTATGTGAGGCATTATCACAGTTTGGTTTGCTTGATGGCTTGAGGGGGTGGGGGTTTACGTTGATAAGTGCATTAATATGTAAAACTGCCTGTGCTATTATATTTAGTTGCAAGAACGGCTGAACAAAGAGTTTGTCTTTCTCATCAGGAGCGAGATGTTTTGCTGAAGATTCTGTGGCAACACTTCGTAGAAACACCGGCAAACAATATTAAACATGGGAAATGCTTCAGTGGAACTGGAGAAAAATTGGGATCTTAGGACTTTGAAGAGTCATATGAGTAGAGATGTTCAGAATTAGCTTTGTCTCCAGTCTAATGCTTCGGCTCGATCTCTGCGACATGGTGGTCTGGCACTTCTTTTTGTTCTCTGGATGCCTGTCGCATTAGCCTGGTAGAAACCTGCATAGTCTGTTGAGTTGCGTCCACCTGGTGTAAAGGTATTTCCGCTTGTTGTCAAGGTAAGGTTCCCCCTTTATTATTACTGAATCGATACCAAATTTCAGAACGTGAGAGAGTATAACATATTCTAGCATTAAGAGTCATGTTTGTACGGTTTTGAGAATTCAAAGTCGAGTTTTGCTTAGTGTTTTGTACTGAATCTCACACATGTTGTTTGAGTCATGAAACTTGGGTTTCATTTCTTAATTCACGAAATATCTTCAGTCTGCTCTTCAGATGCGCAGATAGTATAGTTTACCAGTAAATGCGAAGCTTGTTCGTGTTGTGAGAAGGTAAGTTTGAACTGTGGAAGATGTTAACTTGCGGTTTCAGCCTCTGGCTTCATTTTCCACGCATAAATTTGATACCATGTTGCTTTGTTCTTGCCTTCGCGAGATTTTGCTTTCACTTGTTAATTCTCGTAATTCTTCAGTCTCACCTCCAGATACGCGGATAATGTAGTTCAAGCAAATGGATGTGGTGAAATTAGCTGTACTGTGCTTTTAGCCTTCGATAATCACGCATATAAATAAACGCACTTTGTGTTACCTCTTTAACTTTGCTCTTTGTGTTTTGTGCTGTATTCAGATTTTGATTATTTTTATCAGCACTGTTTCTTTTGAGAATGGAGTAATTTCAAACACGTCAGATGCTGAAATATTGTGTTTATTTATGTTTCAGAGTTTGACGATTCTCAGCTTCCCTGTCCTCACCAAGACTGTTCAGTAAGCTTGAGTTTGCTTAAAGGTGCTGTTACACAGGTCAATTTGCAACATCGATTTTCGGCGCAACACCATATCGTGTTTTTGTGACATGTTACACGAGTCAACTTTCTGTGCAGTTTTTTAATGGCAACATACATGTTACACAGGGCGATTTGCAATGCAACATCAACTCGCAACCTTATTTTGGTACCCAATTTCCATGTGTGCTGCTCATGTTGACAAACATGGTAGATCGCCAGAGACAAAATTTTGTTTGTTCTTTGCTTTCGATGGACATGTTAGAAGATGATATAACCAATGCAAAGAAGAGACATGCAAGAGCAACCTGGAGTAGGATATGGCTTCAAAAACGTGCAGAAAGAGGAGATTTTAACCAAATTGTCCAGCAGTTGCGCGTCGAGGATACTGTCAAATACCAACGAGTTTTCCGTATGTCAGAGTTAAAATTTCAGGAGTTACTGGAAAAAATTCAGGATTGTGTAAAAAGAGAGAACACGATGATGAGGTCGGCCATAAACCCAAACGAGCGTCTCGCCATTACTCTATGGTTCCTGGCCTTGGGGGAGACATTTTCGTCACTGGAGAAGCAGTTTCAGATTAGTCGAAGAGCCATTTCATACATTGTTGTCAAAGTAAGTTGCTTGATTTTTTTCTCAATGCATCTTTATTTAGTTTGTATACCTTGCAAAATGGAGACCATCAATGGTAATAATAACATAAAATTTTGTATTGGCAGTTTATCCATTTCGCAAAAATCCTAGAATACTACTATTAGTAATTATTTATAGGGGGGGTTCCAACTCTTCGTTCTTAAGAAAAGCTGGAAAAGAAGAAAAAGAAACAGAGGCAAGAGCTGGGGCACGTGCTTTGGCTAGGATCAGTGCCAAACAAAGTAGTGCTGCAAGAAGAAAAAACTTCAGAGACAAAGGGAAAAAGAAAGGACAGAAACCAAGAGAAGGCAAACTGCAAAACGTGTTGCTAAACTTCATGACACGAAAAAATGACAACACTGTCACTACTACACATGAAGAGAGCGAGGGATTTCCGAGTAGGAGAACCACGAAAAGAGCCACTGACAAAGCCAAACAAGCAATGCCTGCTACTCCAAGGAAAAAAGCGGATATTCTTGAGACAATAGCAGTCGGCAGCCCAAGAACAAAAGCATTGCTAACGGAAAGAAGTTTACTGAAAACACCAGAAGAACAAAAAGAAACTGATAATTCGGAAGGTTTAAGTCACGTTAAAAGGAGTTGATCAAGTGAGAAAAGGGCAGCATGCTCAACCTTTAAATTACTTCGTTTTGGAAAAAAATGTAAAAAAAAAAGCAAAAGCCAAAAGGTCACTGTCGAAACTGGTTAACCTGCCAGAAAAGACAATAAGTAGAGCTATCAGCAAGAGGGAGAAAATTTTAAAAGTAGATGTACCCAGCTGGCAGTACATGAACAGAAAAGTGAGAAGTCATACTTTATCTGCAGAAGACAGCAAAGTTATTTATGACTATTGGACACACCAAGCTACCAGACCTACAGGAGCCAAGAAGGACGTGGTGAAACAGCGTATCTCAAGAAGGCACTACATTCATCATGCTAAACAAGTGCTCGAAAAAACACAGACAGAAGCTTACATGGAATTTAGGGAACTGTATCCAAATATAATAGTCTCGCAGAAGTTTGAAAGTTTAAAACCATTTTTTGTAGAACAAGCTAGGGAGTGGGACAGAAAATCGTGTTTGTGCAGGAAACATGTGAAAACACAGATTGTCTTTTCTGCCTGTATGAAGTTCCGAAAGGTTTTGTTGAAAAAAAAACCGAGTTAGAAATTTCTGTATCAGTACCAAAAACTGTTACTGAAGCTGCTACTTTAACCGTCTGTCCAAAACGAGAAAAAAGCATGTTTCACTACATCAAGTGCCTTGAAAGGCAGTGCAGTGAATGTGGAGTACATAAGTTACAATTACTTCCTGAATGGAACTCTGACAATGGTTTAGTGCACTGGTCTCGGTACGAGTATGTACCGACAGGAAAATTTCTTTCAAATGGTCAGGAGAAGATAAAAATTGCACTTGTACCAAAAGAAACTCCACCTTCGCAGTTGTTTGCTTATTTCAAGGAAGTTTTAAAGGGGTACATGAGCCACTGTTTCATCGCACGATGACAACTTGCCCATTAACCATGTGGTATATACTCATGATTGTTCTGAAGGATACACATGTACGCAGCAAAACGAGATTCAGTCTGAGTTTTTTGACCCCACCAAAGTCTCTTTGCATGTAACTTCTGCATCGACATGCAGTGGAAGCAGTAGATAGTGTCAGCAGCACTGATGGAAATCCTCGACTGATAAAAGAACATGTCTTTGTCATCTCGGACAACCCAGTCCAAGATTATGACAGTGTCCACAAGGCCCAAGAACTCATACATACTTATCTCAGAAATGATGTTGAATACCCAACACAGCAAGTGCATGAGTTTACTGATGGTTGCGCTGCCCAGTATAAATCCAGACACTGTGTGGGAGATTTGTCCTGCTCCCTTTCAGACTTCGACTTTACTATGCTGCGCAATTGCTTCGAGATATCGCATGCAAAGGGGGAACAGGACGAGACAGAAATGAAAGTGCCTTATGCAGGAGACCAGGTAACCCGAGTGAGATTTGCGGGTACAACACACGCCTTCTGACCAATTTGAACACTGTTCTCCTTATAAGTCTGTACACCGTAACATCGTTACTTCAATATTCACTTGCCTTTCTCTGATCAGTTGAAGTTGGTACTCTAAAGTACTTCAGAGAGAAGTTTAACTGACGCAATGTCACACCATCCAAAGTACTGGATTCATTTGAGGGCAGTGAACAACTGTTTCTCAGTGTTGGGGAACTTTTTTGACAGGTTCCTTTTACAAAAATCAGCTGACAGTGAAGTATTTGTCTGAAATTATGCAGTATGCTTCATTTTCTTTGTTATTCTCCTTCACATGAGAGCCACTGCAGCAGAGGCAGATGGTGAGAGAAATCTGTCACTGGTAATTTTAAATCTTTGGGAGCATACATTTTAAAACGTTTGTCAGCATTGCACAGATTGAACGTCTTTCTGAAGAGTTCAAGTGGGGTTTCTTTGTCAACTGGAGAGGTTGTGCTAGAAAGGACACTGAGGGTGATCTTGCCCAGGAAATTGGCAACAGGCTGAGCAAGAAGATTATCCAGAGAATGGGACATACGCACTGCGCATGGTCAGGAAAGAAGCTGGCTGCAACCTGTGGTCCCCTTACCCTACGAAACACCATGCGCTACTACAAAACATCCAGCAAAGAGCAACAAAATGTATGCTAAACTATCCTAAGAACATGACTTATAAATAGAGACTTGTTGAACTTAATAACTACCCTAAGAGTACCGAAGAGAAATTTCAGATATAGTATTTTTCCAAGTTCAAAGTCGGCCTCGTGTTACAAAAATGTTGTTTACTTTTGAGCCAAGATATCGAACGTGAAACTATGACCCTTATAATTTTAACCTAATCTATGGCCATAATCAGGTCTACTACAGAAATAATACTTCATTAGGGCTGCTGAACTATGGAACTCATTGCCATCTGAAATTAAATCTCTTACTTCACTTAATTTGTTGCAAAACAGCCTTTAATATGTATGTTTCCAATGGTTCACCTTATAACCCTCCGGGTTAGAATGCAAGATATTTCTTGTATTTGTAATTGACACAGTAAGTGTTCTTTTATTTTACACTTTTTTTCGCATTTTCCAATTTAACTTTAAGATCCTCTTAACCATTTTAAACGGGCCTTAAAATCTCCAATCAAGAGAAGGAAAATTAGGGAGTGAAAGTCGTGTAAAAGATAGAGGGGCAGATTCAAGTCAGTGGAAAATGAAAATAAGCAGCATGAATTACAGGAGAAAGTGTAAATGATTAAGAATATTATGGCTGCAAAGGAAAAACAGTTGAAGGCAAAGGTTATGAACCAGACGCTAAAAAGAAAAAATGCCCAGATAAACAAATTTAAAGCAAGATTAAAGCTGCTGTAAGTCTTGTTTGAACTGCCTGTAAAGCTTGTCACTTTAGAGGTTCCGATGAAGCAGGTGTTGCCGTCTACTTCCAGTCATATCTCCATGAACAAGGAAAAAAATTGCAGCTGATGTCATACATCGGCAACAGATTAAATGCCCAATTTTATAATGGTGGGGCGATCTACTTTCACAGAGAATCCAAATAACCTCTTGAAATCTGTCAGTGAGGACATGGAAAATAAAGTGCATCTGGCGGAGTTGAGGGCACTAGGTATTATCGACAAACTTGGTACTGCCCCATTCTAGCGAATTGTAAATAAGGCAAAGAATAACCTTGATCTCAATACACCACTTCTCAAAATGAAACAGTCTTTTGAGAGATGGTGTGAAGATGCATCACCATTAATGGATGGGGAGCCCCTGTTTGAAGAGAATGACGTACCAGTCCATAAAGATGCCATTTTTGATGCCCTTTTCGAAGCAACAGAAGACACTGACTTTGATGGTCTAACACAGCAAGCTCTCGAAATGCTTATGCAAGACCAGTTGCCAGGGGGTAAGTATTCTATCCCTTCTGAATCTGAAAAAATAATATCAAGCAATGTCCCTTCCACCGACATGGCCTCTGAAAGAGATTTTGCCATCTTAGATTTATTAATTCGATCAAAACCACGTGCAATAACATTGGCTTATGAAGCACTAATCTTGTGGCAAAACAATGGTACTCTAGCGTGGTTGCAGGGAAAAAGTGTTGAGGAAAAAAAGAAGTTGATGAAAGTGCTAGAAAAGGGGCAAGCGAAGCACAAGCAAGATACAGAGAGCGAAGAAACGTTTTACAGAGCCAGAAACTGAAGAAGTTAAAAAGCAAGCAAAATACTAAAGAAGAAACAGCACATAAAGCACAAAACCAAAAGGTTAAAGCCCTCTTAAATCTTTCAAGACTTGGCTTGTTAGTGTGGACACAAGTGGAGGAAGTAGACAATGAATTAGCAAAAAATTGAAGAAAAAGATCGACGAGAGGCTGTGCTAGCTCAACTGAATGTTTAGAAACTGGTCCTACTGTCAAAAGGTAAACGCCACTTGTTCCAGCAAACCCAAACTGTGCAAGGAAAAAAGACCTCTTTTGACCTTCCAACATTTGTGTCACATCTAAATGAAAAAATCAGAATCTAAGTTTGTCTGAGTTCCAGCTTTCAAGAAGTGCTTCTTTGTCATCTAGTGAGGACCTTCACCCAAAGGTATTGCAACAAAAAGCCATCCTGAAGCAGAAAGTACAAAAATTTAGAGACAAAGTAGCAATGAAACAGCAAAACGACATTCTTCCAAACCTTCAAGAACACCCTGAATTACTTGTTGGTAGGACAGTCAAGCAAAAGGTTGTTGAAGAAGACTCTGACGAAGATTTCTGGTGTGAAAGGAAAGTGCTTGATATGATTGAAATCAATACAAGAAAATCAAGCAAAACTATATATTCAATACACTATGACATTGAAGAAGATAATGTCAAATGGGAGTTTCCTCTCTTACAAGATATGCAAAAAGGCGAGTTGATTCTACTTGAAACATCCTAAATTTCTTATTTTTCTACATTATTTATAGATATAACTATCATTGTAAATGACTATAATGTATTTATTATTGATATTTATTGTCCATATAATTACGGGTATTTTTTATAAATGAATGTATTCAGTCTATTTATTATTTATTTCCATTGTATACACAACTTTATTGTTTATATATTCATTGTACACAACTATATATTTATTTTCTTGGTACAAGTACATCAGATTTTTTAAGTATTTGTTCTGGTTGAAATACTTGTTTATTTATTACTGATTGCATATTTTCATCTTGGCTGCTTTACTGCAGATACATTTATTTTATTCATTATTTGTACTTCTACATGTAATTATTGTCTTTTATCTTTTTGCGGGCAGGACTTACAACATTGCTAAAAAAAAGAGATTGTTCTTGTTTTCTAGCAACCTATCAGTAGCTATAGTACTGTGTTTTAATCTCAGCACCTGACATTTACCTTGCCATTTTTATTGTAATTAGAGTGAGACTTGAGCAAGTATGTACTCTTCTTTTCAGGAAGATCGTTTAACATATTTTTTTGCCTTTATCAGCTCCAGCTGATATAAAGCCCTTTTTGATTGTTCTCTTTCTTTGGCAGAGCAAGACTTGAGGAACCTTTACTGGATGTTTTTTTTTCTATAGAAATGACACATTTCCGCTGGCACTTGTCACTTTGGTGTGAGGGATTTTCTTTGAAAGATACATTGAACTCTTTACTCCGAAGACATTTGCTTGTTTAAGACTACTTACAATTTCCTCTGTGGAGGTTTGTGCTGTTACCTATATGACAGCATAAAGTACTGATTATAAAAAAATTAAAGGAAAGAAATTAGTCTTAATAAATGTTGTTTAATTGATGACTTTGTGTGTGGTGTATGTTTTTCTCTTGGAAAGTCAAGTTGGGAAAAATTAAGGGTGCATAGGATTTTCATTGCCATGGTTAAAGTTGTCAAGGTGAACCACAATGTATATTCTGAATATTGCACAAAGTGATTCTTTGTTAGTAAACGAAGAAGGCAATCTTCTACGTAACAGATAAAGCCTACATTTTAGTAGATATGGTTGCTATGACAACGATGATGGAGTTAATGGCAACTATTCGCGATAATAATTAAAAGAATTACCATGTTGTGGTATTTTGGTTGGATTAAAACAATACCATTTGAATAATTTGGCCATTTTAATCATTTTAAGCAATTTCTTTTCTGTTGCTGTGCTAACGCTGCAACCGTAGTTACCAAAGCTTGTGAACACATTCATGGCAGTAAGCAGTAAGTTGCATCCTGTGGCAAAATTTGGTATTAATCGCACAAATCGTTCAAGAATCATGAACATTTATATGTCCTATTTTGTCATGGTTTGGTGCCAAAATTTTTTGACCCCTTTCAGCCTTTAAATATTGTTGAAAAAATAATCCATAATTTAAAACTTCAAAATCCATAACTCGGCCAATATTTTGTCTATTGAAGTCGAATAAACGGCAAAGTTTCCAGAAAAATAAGCTTGTTACAACAAGACAGTAATCTTTGAGATACTAGGCAATTCAAAAATTAGCTTAAAATCCCTAATAATATGGAAAGAGTATGTGACGTAAATAGGAAATCATACCTTGAGGTAATTAGAACGTCACGCCTATAGCGTAACTGTATAAAAATGAATGCCAATTTTCAAGTTATAGGACACGCTCCAAAACTCATGGCATTATGGCTTACAAAGTTTCTCAAGAGAGCGACAAAATCCAGCAAGGCTGTGCTAAGGGAAAGAGAGTCAACCGAGGTGGCGGATGGTTTGGACGTGCCTTGCATATATAGTTTCACAGGTGGTACATTTTCCATTGGATGACTGAAAGCAAAATTGACTAAGGAAGGATTCCTTGCTCAATAAACCGTTTCATTGTCTGTTAATCGTATGAAATGTGAACCTGGCGGCAGTAAAATAAGTATGTGATTGAAATTTGAAGCAATATCTGTCTGGTTCTATTGACTCGATGGACTTGAAAACTGACACTGTTTTCTTGTTAAATGATATTCTAAATTAAAACATAGTGAGAGATGCCGTTTGTAATTTACGTTATTTCAAAGTGGAAAACAAATAACTTTAGTAACCTTTTAGATTCGACCACGAGCATGGTAAATCTGTGCAGGTAAGGACTGGTGAGAAAATCATTTTTTCCTCGGCAAAAGCATTGCAAAGCGTTAACACCAAGGCACTATAAAACTGCAATCACTTCGCGATTTATAAAATTTTAAGAAATTCAACATGTTTTAGAAATATAACCTCGAGATATCTAATTTACAGTATGAATAGTTGGCCTGCTTGTTTCCCTTTTCAGAGCCACAGAAAGAAGTTTAGTTTCCTCGTTGACTAATGGTATTGAAGCCTCGGAAGATATATTCCTCAATGTTAATTTTGAAAACATGCTTCAGGGCTAGCACCTTCAGCTGAGGATGGATGATGCCAGCGACAATACTAATGAGACAACCTCAAATGCAAGTGTCATGGATAACTATTCATACAAGAAGAAACCTAATTGCCAAAATAAAAGACAAGAAGAATTCCAAGCTCACCAGGAAAGTTGCAGTAGAAACCAGAATGTTATCCATTGGTCAAGAGCTTGAACTTGAAAAGAAAAGGTAGATCAACTGCAAAAATCTAAAAAAGTGTACACAGACAGAATGCAAAGTTTTGCTACCAGTTTGAAGTCTCACTGCAGAATCGATACAACATGCTAGGGATGATGATGCTGCAGGATCAGCAGTACACTAGACTTTTCCATCAAAAAACATTACAGGAAAAAGAAAAGCTAAAGTCTGCGTTTTGTTCTGTGAGAAAAATTTGGGAAATTGATTTGAAAGAATTGAACTGAAGCCTGAAACCAAGCCTGGGTATAATTCGGAAAGAAACTCTCCAAACAAACTGCCTTGAGTGAAAATCCAGAAGGTTCAGCTGGCAGCTCTATAATTTCACCAGCTCGTGAGCCAAGCTCCGATCCGCATGACTGTTCAGACAGCTCTGTTCCCAGCCACTTACAGACAGCAGCAGTTATGTGCATCAGAGTGTAATGTTTAAAGAAATGAAAAATAAAAAAATGGACAATTTTGTCAAAAACCCCAAACCAAAGCGATTACAGCTTGCAATTTGAAGAAAGAATGGAAGAATCACAAGTTCAGTTTATGGAAGAGTTATAAGTAGAAATTCCATTATCTTCCCGAAGTGGATATGAAGCATTTCGCATTACAGCAACTATAGTATATTCTAGATTTATAAAGTTATGTAACTAAACAGATAAATATTGTAGCTATGAAGTTCCTTCCTCTACACACAGAAGGGTCTGGTACGCATCGCCTCCACACAAATGTTAGGGTTGTACTTCCTTTGACGTCCATAGGCGTACATGGAAAGCACACTAGTAATATGACTCAACAGAAACGTAGTGTAGGAGTACAACTTCCTTGGATAGAATATATAAACCCTGTACAGATCAAGTAATCTAGAAAAAAACTCGAGAATAGAATTGTCTCTGTCTTTGTGGATTTACTTAGCACTCAACAAAAATTGGCAGCAGCGAGTGGGATACAACAAATTTACCAAACTATTAACAATTTTCCATGTGAAACGGAAAAAAAGTTTCAAAATGTCCTCAAGTGAAAGTATCGCCCAAGGAAGCAGTTGAAGCAGCTATAGTCAGACAAACGTGGGACACAACTTCAGCTCGATTTTCCCAGAGAAATTTGACGGTGGTGATGTGGTGGCTACTTTAGTATGATACTTGCACAGCCATGAATGGTGAGGATGACGCAGCCAAGTTGAAGCAACTGCCGATATTACTCCGTGGCCGAACCATGACTCGCTAGTTTTGCCCTTATGGAAGACAAGAAAAACAATTACAAGACTCTGGCCAAGAGGTTAAAAGAGTCCTTGTGTCCTCACGCTTACAAAAAATCTAGTTTGCCGAGTTTGAACAGTGCTAGATGAGAACTGGTGAGGATCCAGCAGTTTACAACCGGAAACTGCAACAGCTTTTAAACAAGGCAAACCCTACTTTGACAGGAGAAGCAAAAGACAGCACTCCTGGAGAGACAGTTCATGAAGAGGCACCTGCCTCAAATAAAGTTAAGAACTATTGGAACACGACCCAGTTCCAAAACTCCAGACTATGGTCCACTTCGTGCAACGATACAGGGTGATCAAGCTACAAGTCATGTCAAGCAGTACAGTGGGGCAGCAAGGGGAGGTGAAGAATGAAAATAAACAACAGACGAAAATCCATGAGTGCTGAAATGCTAGAACTGGCAGCCGCAGTAAAAGAACTGGTGACTGGACAAAAGAAACTGTGCAACCAATTCAACAGACAGACTGAACAATGAACTAAACAATTAACGCTTGTTTTAAATGCAGAATGAGAGGACACTTGGCCCATCGATGTAGAAGTAGAATGACAAATCAAGGTGGAGGTAATTTTAGGTATGATATAAACAATCGCAGCAGCACTCAATCCTCTAGGGATCTGCGAAAATCCATTGTTTTAGCTGTTATCTATTCGGTCACTGCCTTCGCCGGGTCAGTAGACACACCTAACCATAATCCACACGTAAAACCTGTTGATTTTAAAGTATTTAAAGCGACCCATCCGCTAGTCTCTATTTTTGTAGGAGTATGTGCAAATGCGCTTGTTGACATGGGCTCAATAAAGTCATTCCTTAGAGATAAAGTACATGCTAATTTTGATTTTAATAATTTACAAAGTAGTCACGTAGATAACACACGTTTTGTTTCTATCACTGGAGATTCTCTAGATAACAAGTGTAGTGTTAATTGATTTCAAGTCTCCCAAGTCTAACCTCTCCCATTCTGTTAGAATCAAAAACTAGAGGATTAGTTCCCCTCACTTTGCTAGACAATATTTCAGTACCAGCCACAAGTTATAGTATAAGGCAGAATAGGCAGAAGGAAACATTGAGTCGTAGTTAGGAACTGTTTTGCCCCTCACAGGCACAAAGTCCCAGCAAAACTTGCCAACAATTCTGAGGAAGATATAGAACTTGGCGCAGGTACATGTAGTAAGTTAGCGGAATTCAGTAGGTTAATACACTTGCCAATTAAGAAGTACAAACATCGATTACAGCAAAAAACAAGCACCTTTTACTTGTTGCAGTGTAGACTCACGTATGGTTTCAAAAGAAACAGAGGCAGCAATAAACTCATCACTTGGCAGTCAAGAGAAGACGAAGCTATGCAAAATTTTGTTATAACTTGCAGATGTGTTTGAGGAAACGCTAGGACACACCACAGTGATTAGTCACACGATCGATACCGGACTACCCCTCCAATTAAACAGTGACTCCCTTACGCACACAGAGAAGAGGCAGATAGACAAAACAAAGACATGTTATTCCAAGAAATGATAGAACCTAGTGATAGTCCTTGGCATTCCCCTACAGTTTTAGTTAGAAAGAAAGATGGCCAGCTTCGGTTCTCTAGACTTTCCTACGGTCAACTCCAATTCTACTTGTCCAGCAACTCCGCACCCAAAAGCCTGACGACATTCTAGCTTTGTTCAATGGTGCAAAACATTTCTCCACTTTGGATTTGCGCAATGGATACTGGCAAGTACCGAAGAACCCAGCAGATAAACAAAAAAGTGCATTCACCACACAAAGCGGCTTACTCCAATTTTGTAGAATGCCATTCGGTTTGAATGAAGCTAGCTTGACCTTTCTGCGTATGGTTGAAATTTTCCTTTCTGGTTTAAATCTCACCACATGCTTGTGTTACCTCAACGGTATCATCATTCATGCAAAAGATTTTGACCAACACTGCAAGCGCTTGGCAGAAGTCTTAACAAGATTCAGAGAATACAATCTGAGCGTTAAGATCTCTCAAATGTTCGTTTGCTGCGCCACAGGTTTCATACTTAGGGCTTTTAATTTCAGCGCAAGCCTTTCACCAGACCCAGCCACGTTGAAGGAATTAAGAAAGGATCTAAGAAGCTTTCTGGGTTTCTCAGGGTATTACAGGAGGTTTGTCCCCCGATATGCAATTGAAGCTGCCAAAGAAAGACAGACAATTTGACTTGCCTGATAAAGAAAGACTAACAATTTGACTGGATTGACGATTGTGAGCTGGAATTTCAGACAATAAACGACCTTATTACTTCATCTCCAGTATTATTACAATACCCCAAATTCGACCGGCAATTTATTCTGCAGACACCTCAGAGGTTTGCGTAGGTGCACAGATAGATGATGATGGTATAGAGAAACCAATACCGTTTGCCAGTCAGTCTGTTAGCACTAGAGAACAAACCACGTGAAAAACGCTGCTGCAGAGTTAAATGAAATTATTGAAGAAGTCGATCAGGCTCATGGAGCTTATCGTAGCCAACTAAAAAGCGAAAAAGAACTTAAAGAAAGCTCCATCTACCATCAATGTGTCCACAAATTAGTGTCGGAGGTGAAAGAAAAAAGAAATGCCTGGTTTGGTCAAGTTGTACCACTGGAACTGACAAAGGTCAGTGACAAAATCAAACCACAAAATTCTGATATTTGGACTGGGTCTCGCAAATCCAATGTGGGGTGTGGTACTAGTTCAGCCAGCGCAAAGGTTGTAGCATTAGCGAAACAGGCAGCTTTAAAGGCGAAATTTGAGGCTATGAAAGAGCTGCAAGAGACTGAGTTGCAACAATTACAATTCGAACAAAAAAGACATCATTGCAATTTCAAGCTGAAATTGCAGCCGCCGAGGCAGAACAACAGCTTTGTGAAGAAGAGGAGAGTAAATGCAGTCACACAGGTGAGTCTAGTGTCAAACCAAGCTGTTTGCTAAACCGACATAATGCTCAGTCAGACAAGCCCGCATCATTTGGCAGTAAAGTCGTCAACTCTGGCGCACCTGAATGGCAGCACAACAATTAATAGTTATATTTATATTTACATACCGTAAAATTCCGATAATAAGCCCTGGGGCTTATTTTTGGTCAAAGGGCCTTTTCGCCAAATTTTTCTGGAGGGGCTTATACATTGACGAATATTTTCGTTTTGAAAACGCTATTTTTTGTTCAAGCAATTGTAATTTTTTGAAATTTTCTGCTCACAACCTGTCTTTATTACTGATTTTTTAACTCTTTTTTTTAATAACGTACTTATACTACCGACATTTGCAATTACAATTTTACAAAAAACCATTGGATATCAAATCCAGTGTTCAGTGAATTTAATTATTCCAAACATAACCCCCGGGGGCTTATTTTCGGGGGGGGGGGCTTATACATGGAAGGAGTTTT
>JAOEJI010368533.1:0-17658 GCA_025448255.1 Umimayanthus chanpuru
TTAGTGGTAGGATACTCACAGATACAAAGTGTGACTTATACGGATAGAAAACGATCATAACCGCCTCAAAACAAAAGGCCGGTGATTAAAAAAAAAGACTAAATCATAACCCAAGTTTATGTTTTGTTCAAAGGTGTTGCTAGCAATCGATAGACCCCGGCTAAAATTTAAAACTCGTTTTAAAAATCGGCCCTTAGTGTCAAAATTAGTGCAATTGCAAGTTCATAGTACAATGGTAACACAAGTTCGCTAGTCTAATTCACCTTCTGTAACCTCTTTTACATGCACCTCAAATTGATATATATTATCGTTTTAGACGTGGGGGAGCTTATTAGAGAGGGGTCCCGTATAAATATAGAGAGTAAGGGGTTTATTTAACGTTTACAGTACAACTTTTACCACACTAAGAACGTACGATTCTTTATCCCGCGGAGTTTTGTGAGTCCTCACGATTAACATACCGTTACACTCTGCCGGCTGACATTTAGCCGTATTTGTTTGGATGCCGTATTCATCTGCTCCCGAGCACGCACTTGTATCTGATGATATGCAAAACCGCTGGCGGTACTTATGGCAGCCGCTGTCACAAGGGCCAAACGAAGACCACGTGCTCCATCCCCCGGCTGGACCTGTGATCGCGTGACAAGAGGCAAAGGAATAGCAGCTGGATAGAAGTTACTAAGCCCTGAACAAACGTTTATGCAAGTCGATGCAAGTCAGTGCAAGTTTTGAACTTACATTTCGTTTAACAACCAAATTGCATGGACTCGCATTGCATTGCCTTTGAACGAGCTCAAACTTGAACGCAGGTCAACGCATGCAAGTTTCTTCGCCGGTAGCCAAACGAAGCGCAACTTGAACACAAGTTCAGGTGAAGGTCAGTGCTTGGACTGACTTGCATGCATGCAACGACTTAATAATATTTATTACTTAATAATAGTAACAATAACAATAATAATAATAATAATAATAATAGTAATAACAATAACAACAATAAGGATAACAATAATGAGAACTAGAAAACTGGGTGAGCAGTTGATGCTAAACGGCTTTTTTCTCAATTATTTGCTGTTATGGTTTTTGTTTTTCTTTTTGAGAATCTTCAGTATTTTGGTTCGATCGGACGACCATAAACAGTGGCGAAAGCTAACAAACAAAATGAGGGGAAGGTTTAATTTTGATTTTACACAATTAATTAAATGAATGAATGAATGAATGAACCCCGGAACAAGAATTAAAGACAACATCCAAATTAGTACGTAAGTTTAGCAAGTTTGGCAAAGTTTCACTGAAAAAAGACTGTGCACTCCGGCGCAGCCTCCAAACCACACTGAAGTCTTTTGTTGTAGTGATTTTATAACCCCACACACCTATTATTCAATCAACTCCACCAAACTTGGGGAAACTTACTAATTGTGATGCTGTCTTTCTTTTGACGGGACTAATTGTATTGCTTGACCAAACTAAGTATGCAAGCTCTGGTCACCCAGTTCTTTACTGGTTTTTTTAACCAGCTTGTAATCATCATCAATCAATTGTTTACAACCGTAACCTGGAAGGGTCATTACAAAAAATCATTACAATGTAAAACTGAAGTAAGTACGAACAAATTATACAAATGATTACAATATACTAATATCAAAATTGTTTTTGAGATTTCATAAAGGAATTTCAAATAGTTTATAATTTAAATTTTTGTGGACTTGCTGAAATACATTGATTGTAGCCTTCGAACATGTGTCAAACTCTCAAGAAAATGATTCAATACTCTACAGAGAAACTCAAACAGCAACAGTGAAGTAAACCAAAAACAATCAAAGTACTTACTTTTGCAGTCGTAAAGAACGTTAAGCTTCATCTTGTCGATGTCAGTAAATACATCTCTTTGTCCAAGCTCCCGGTTGGGCTGGCCAATAGACTGAATGGTTGGGTTGGTGTTTGCCGAGAAGGTCAGGCGCCCGTAGTGCATGATGCTGTCGTAATCGTAGTTCAGTTTGAGTAAATCCACCGAACTGTGTGAGTATTTGTTAAAGTTATGTTCCTCGCCTGAAAAACGGGGGAAACAGTCAACAAGGAAAAGCAAGTCTGTTTTACAGGGAGTTTTCGTTTATCTAGAACTTCTGCTTTCTTAAACTAAGCCTCAGCAGTGGGGCTAAAATAAGAACTACGCATGCATGTGTGAACCGTAGCAAGAGGCGAAGACTGGCAATTTTTTTAAGGTGGAGTCTCTAAATTCCATTTTTGCAGCTGCTAGAAATAAAGTAAGCTGTAACTATGTATTGCAAGCTGTAACTTTTAGTAATTAATGGCCAAAAAATTACGCAGTTAACCATTTAGATGATGAAGAACAGTAGGACAGGAAAGATTTGTACTGATGTTTAACCTTAGAAAGCTTGGGGGAAGGAGGTTGGGGAAGCGGTAGTCAAATTTACCTTCCTCCTCCTCGGTTTTATGGACCTCATTGGGCCGATTACGCAAAAAAGCTTTCGCAAAAGTTTTCCTTGATTGTGAACACATCTTTTGACATTAATTAGTAGATGACGTCATGTCGAATCCCGTTGATATTAGTTGGTTACTTGCAAAGTCATGTATCAATAGAAAGCGGATACAAGATTTTCTAAGTGATAGTGTGAACATTTTTGGAAACTTGAGTTTATATCAAAACTATAAAGAGTTACTTTCGGAGGGAACGCTTTTCTTTGAAGAGTTCCTAACTTGAACAAGTTTCATTTTATGTTGTCCGTTGTCAGACTTGTTACCTTGTTAAATTCAACACATTGGGTTGACTAAAACTGTGTCAGTGGTCTTTTGAAGTTCATTTGAAATGCGTAAGTCAATATCAAAGGCTGTAAGGAAACTAAAAGAAGATTTTAAATTCCTTTGCATCAATTTTTAGTCCTTTTCGGACGTTATTTATTTAATATTGTGTGTTTAGTAAGATTTCCAATAAAGCCGACAAAACAAAACAAAAACAAAGCATAATTGTGGATGTGACACAATAATCTAGAGTTGTGCAGAATGTTATGGTTATAACTTAAAAACGGACAGAGCTGTGATCTTTTTTTTTCATTATTTCGTGTGGAAATACTGTTTCAAGAAAAGTAACTTTGAAGAAAGATCAGACGGTTTTAAGATAGCAAGAGTACCGGTGAATCTTTTGTTCGCAATGTCTCAAAAACAGCTTGACATTTTCGAGAAAAGAAATTGTCTCAAAGGTCTTTCCGAATTAATACCATGCAGCTCTATTGAATAAAATCAGTACAAATTTTGATGCGTGGCCTCTGTACTGTAACCACAAAGTAAATAGGCAAAGCGGTAAGGGGGGGCATTTGGGAAGGGAGGGATATAAGGGTACCAGGTTACTTAAGTGTTTCACCAGTTTCTACATGCACCATAAAAATAGGTAAACGGCAAATTGTAACCAACGATAATGCCTTCAAAAAACTGTTCAAAACAAATTTATCTGACAAACATCTTTGTATTGACTAAACTTGTTGACTTTAATTATTAATGCTTGAATATTGTATTGTATTTGTTCAATGAAAGGGCTGTTGAGTAGAATGCTGTAATAAAAACATCCAGTATTTACACCTGAAAATACGGTTCAATTATGGATTTCAGTTTTCAGCAAGACGTATTTTTAGACCTTTATTTAGATTATTGTAGATGTATGGATATAATCTAGATTATCAATCACCATCTAAATACAAACTTTAGTAGTTTCCATTCCATCCCATTATTCTCATTCTCATTCTCATTCTTATTATCATTATTACTATTACTCCCATCAAAGAGGACAGTTCAAATAAAAAAGGATAGAAAAGATCTAGCTCTATACTTGAATCTCAACACACCTGGCTCGATATTCTCCCAAAGTATCTCGACGAACTGGTTTCGGTCCGGTCTAGACTGTTCGTGCCAGAAGCCCAACGCGTGCATCATCTCATGCATGATGGTCCCTTTTGCGTTACAACCTCCCCCTAAAGACAACTCTTGTACACCGTCTCTCCAGTACCTCATTCCTACACTTGACTTACAACTGGAGAGAGACAGTAACCAGTGAATGAGTCCTTGAACAGCCTGCCCCTCCCCCTAAGGACAACTCTTGTACACCGTCCCTCCAGTACCTCATACCTACAGTAGACTTACAACTAGAGAGAGACAGTAACCAATGAATGAGTCCTTGAACACCCTGCCCCTCCCCCCATGGACAACTCCTGTGCACCGTCCTTCAGATACCTCATACTTGCACTACACTCACAATTCGAGAAAGATAATAACCAGCGAATGAGTATCAGAACACCCCACCTCTTCCCCCAAAAGGACAACTCCTGTGCAACGTTGCTCAGATACTTCTTTCTACACTACACGTACAATTAATTTGAGAAAGATAATAACTAGCGATGGAGTACCTGGACACCCGACTCCCCCAAGGCTGTTGCACAACATTCCTACAATGCATTGTACCTACACTAGACTGACAATTGGAGAGAGAAAATAACCAATGAGTGAACACTAAAAACAATCCCCACCCCACCCTATCCAAAACACCTCCTGTACACCGTCCCTCCAGTACCTCGTACTAACTAGACTGGCAACTTGAGAGAGATAACAACCATCTAGAACACCCTACAACCTCCCCCGAAGGACACTTCTTGCACAACATTCCAACAGTACCTCGTACCTACTTGCAACTTACCTTGAAGATTTCAACTATCGGTATTCAACTGTACTTTGTTTATTTCTCAAGTGCATCACTCACCCTTCGCCTTTAAACATCCTAATCCAGATCTTGTGTTGTGGCGTCTTTGGAATCCATCGTATACAAGTGTGAGTGGAGTATTCCTTGATAGCAGCGTTGATGTTGTCCAAATATCCTTCGTCAACTGAAAAATAACACCGTGTAAGAAGAAAATTTTGCTGAAACTTATTTTTGCGATTTTGGCGGATTTTTGGCCAAATCGCAAAAAAGAAATTCTCGCAACAACCTTTTCGCAAAAAAATGATTCCTTTAAAGTGAAAATTAAAAGTGTTTCAGTTTGGTCCTTTTGGAATCCTATCTGTTATCTTCTGCATTTGGTAAAATGAATCTATTCAAGACATTCAAAGTTTCCAAAAGTCTTAACGACGAACCAAGATGTGCTCGAGTAAATCAGATCTTTTCGACTCTCCGGTGGTCGCGCGCGTGCCGAGTGCAAAAGGATCCAAAACATAAGCGTGTGATAATTGCAACATTAGCCTTTTTCCCAACAAAATTTTGCCAATTTTCTTTTATGTCCTGTAACAAAAATATTCACCAAACCAAAAATAAATTCCCGTCAGAAATTTCTTAAAATACAGTCCCTCCGCTTTCAATCTTTTGTACAACTTTCAAAATGGTATTAGGTACTCACTAAGCACTTGGTCAACTTCATAGGGAATTTGCCTGGATTTCCACACCCCCTGACGGGCCCGTTGTGCAGCGCGTTTTCTTTTCGATGGCAGTGGCCCATCAACGTCACCTTCATCCCGAAGGTCCACCACTTCAAGGTCTCTTTCTGTCAGGACGATGTCTCCTTCAAAAGCTTTGACATCATGCTCTGGAATTTAAAAAAAGACAAAATTAAGATGCAATTTTTTACTATTGTTATTAATATTATTATTATCATTATTATTATTATTATTATTATTATTATTATTATCATTAATATTATTTATACTTTTTAATTGAATATTCTTTCTATACCGATCTCGAATTTTTTAATAGATTTTATGAATACTGTTCTATATAGTTTTTTAATACACTTTTGTAATTACCTTTTAAACTTGCATGTATTGAAATAAAAGTTATTGTTAAAAAATTATTATTATTATTATCATTATTATTATTATCTTTATTACTATTATTACCATTATTATCACGGAGATTGGCATTGTCATTCGGTCATTGTAGTTGTCATGGACACGGCCTTACGGTCGTGGTTATGGTTATGGTTATGGTTATCATTTATGTCATGGTCATGGTCATGGTCACGGTCACGGTCACGGTCATGGTCATGGTCAGGGTGACGGTGACGGTGACGGTGACTGTCAGGGTCATGGTCATGGTCACGGTCATGGTCATGGTCACGGTCATGGTCATGGTCATGGTCACGGTCACGGTCATGGTCATGGTTATGATCATGGTCATGGTCATGGTCATGGTCACGATCATGGCCATTACCATTATCAGTGTGTTGAACTCTCTACCAAACCTAAATCATTACCGTACCCATTACATTGCATGATGTTGTGTAACCAACAGATCTTATTTAGGCCTACTCTGGGGCAGAAACTCGCCGCGACCTAAAGCGAGTCAGACTGATGTGCGAGTTAAGGCAGGTTAAGGGAAATTTGAAGCCAGACTGATGTGCGAGTTAAGGCAGGTTAAGGGAAATTTGAAGCCAGATTTGGGAGTTAGGGCGAGTAAGGCGAGTTAAGGGAAATTTGAAGCCAGAAAGATATGCCAGTTAAGGCGAGCTTAGGCAAGTTAAGGCGAATTTCTGCCCCAGAGTAGGCCTATTATTATCCTTGTAGACCTGAGCAATCCGATCTAATTCCCAACTTACCCAACCCTTTCTAAACATTACACTCACCCCCCCCCCCTCTCTGTACCCCATGGTACAACACCACAGTACCCGATGTACACATGCTTCTTTTTCCTTGTCCACATAACAATCCGATGATAAATCCCGACCCACTCCACCGGCCCTAAAACACTACGTTCAACCTCCTTCACTCCCTCGATGATATAATAGCACAGTACATGCGTAATGTAGAGATATTACCATACCTTTGTTCACATGAACAATCCAATCCAATACATTCATGTCTTCGCGTTTTAAAACAGTTTTCTCTTCAGGTTCTGGATTGAAAGAGTACAGACAAAATGTTGAAAATTTGTTTGTCAGTGGAGACTGTGTGATAAGTAATAGATGGACTTCTAGTGCGGCTAAACAATTTACTTTCAACATGCTCCGTGTTTGCATCTCTAAATGAAACGTTTATGCAGTATGCTGTTAAAATGACTGCAATACGTTACTTAAAAGGGCAGCCTGGGAGTCAGAGAGCAAGTCTGCCAGTTCTTGAAATTGTAATTGTATGTAATTGACAAATACAAAACATTTTGTCTCAATTAATTAAGAAGCATATATGTAACCCAGTTTAATGCAAAGCAAACTAAAAAATTGTTTAAACTTTTCGTTCTCCGAAATAACGTTCTAATTCCCTGAAACAACAAAACACCTACAATACCTTGGTATGGTTTTATAAATATTTAGTTAACCCGATTAAAACAAACATTTTCGATGAATTCATCATTTTCTTGCTCTGTGTTTGCATTGCTAAAGGAATAGAATAGTACAATTATATGTGTTTATGTCTGTGTCATTACATTGATAACATGTTTATGAATTGCATTTCCCAAATTCACCCTCCTTGGTATTGAAATACTTTGTCATGTAGCAACAAAACTACCAGACTTTGTTTACGTATTATCTCATTACCGTCAATCAAATCTTGGTCACACGGACTAACAAATATATCATCAGATAATGGGCACATGAAAACAAAATATTATACTAAGTTTTATATCCTCAAACACAATTCTGCTTATGCAGTGAAAAGTCCAATCAACCTGGGCCGCAGTATCTGAATTACATTTATATATGACTTATAGTTATAAAATTTTCAAACTTCCAACTCAAATGTGCTAGTTAAACTTTCCAATTTTATCGTCAATCTTTGCTTGCATGGTAAATATTCTTGATATGTTTTTTCTTAATATTTTGGTTTATTTTCTTTTTATCATAAATATCCAACAAAACTTTAAGTTTTCTTTGTCAAAATGTAATCAAGAGATATCAGAGAACGTCACCTTAAAACTTGCTTCTTGAAACGTTTACTTTCACTACTTGCTTTCACATCGGAAAAAATCAGTAAATCTACAAAGGATTTTTGTCCTTCAGTTCTTACAAGTCCTAAACATTACCAAACGTGCAGAGAGGACCTGAATTACATTCATTACTTTGCAATATTAGTGTTCAACCGTCCAGATAAAGGGACCACTGAATATTCGTTTCGTGCGGTAGGTAGAGATTGTCATCTAAAATTTAGTTCCATTGCAAGCTAGCAAAAGAACTGACCATTCTAAAACTGAGTTATTTCAAAAGTTTCGCGACTGACTTTATGAAACGAAAATACAAACAGAGCGCAGATGACGGACTAGTGCAGTACATCCGATCCGGGCTTCGTAAAGTGTTGCATGCATGGAGGTAAAAAGAAACTATTACACACAACTGCTAACAAATAATTAATGTTGGAGACTACAGCGAGTTATTTCTAATTTCTCGATTGACTTTACGCATGAAACGAAAATACAAACAGAACGCAGAAGATGGCGGACAAGTGCAATGCATCCGATCCAGGCTTCGTAAGATTTGGCATGCGTGGAGGTAAAAAGAAACTATTACACACAACTGCTAACAAACGAGTAATATAAAGCTTTTCTTTTCTCAGCATCGCTCCTCGATCTTCTTGGCAATTAACCGGGCGCAGACGATAAGTTAACTACAACTCTCAACATTCAACATTTATTCCATGAGTGCGCGTTGGCTATGATCATGAGATGATCACGGTAAGAGCAAACGAGGCGCTTAGCGCCCTCTTGGTCATATACCTAACAAGCGCGAATTGTTTCACCAAATTTCGTAAAAACCCTGATCGCTCTAATATTTAGTTTCCCGCTCAATCAGTTATTCAGCAACGCTTGGCGCAACCAGTTTCCATATACGGCAACACGGTACATGAGCTGATAACCGAGACTGAGCCGGAGAACCAATCAGAACGCTAGAAATGCAATATTCCGATCAGGTTGGAAAATATAACGGGCAGCGTCTTGCATGATGCTGACCACGTACTAGTTCAGCTAGTTGTATTAGTTTGGAAACTGGGTGTGCGTTTCATTCCTTTGAAAAAGAATTTAACACTCCATCCAATTCTTAGACAAGGTCTTCAAATTTCAAATTGTCTCGTTTTCTAGTCTTGCAGCTAGAAAGTTTCTTGAAAAAAGGTAATCGAGTTTCTACAAAATGAGTTTCAAATTATGTGTTTCCTAGGTTGCTACACTGTTAATAATATCATCTTTGCAGCTGAAAAGTTTGAAAATAGAAAAATTGTGTGCACTGTGATATTTCATCTTTGCAGCTGAGAAAGTTTTAAAGTAGACAGTAGAGTGTCAAGAAATAATAATTCATTATTACAGCTGAATACTGGTTCAAAGTGATAACTTGATTGTTATGATATTTCATCTTTCAGCTGCAAATTGTTGTTGTTGATTTGAGTATACTGTCTGTATTTCTTTCAGTTCACCGGTTATTCGGCTATAAAATTAAAATCAAACTGGCCAAAATTTAAAACATTTTGTTATGTATAAAAGATCTTGCCAGTATAACCATGAAGTTTCTTCGTCTCTGGTTTTAATATTTATTATATTGTAATTTTAGTTTTAAATTAAATAGGATTTTAAAATAGACACAAAGACCACCAAAATGTAAAGTTGGATCTAACTAACGTTTATTGAGAAATATGATACTGACCGATAGTTTTCCATGCTTTCAAAATGTTTACTTTACTGTGCGTTTAGCTCTGTTTAAGATGTCTTTTCCCCCCAAAGAAGCTGCAACATCCAGTTTCTTCCCAAACATAAAGACACCTGTCCATACAACAAGCAAAGGAACTTCGAGGTTTTCCAACGCTCGCTTTATTGTATGGCATTATCTTAAGGCTTCGTTTAAAACAATTCAGAAACGATCTTCGTCATTTCGGTACACTCATTTTTTTATAAGAACGTCTAGTCCTGGGTTGACCTTAGACGTTCTTTACTTTTTTTCAAGATTTCAGCCTCAAAAGTGTTTAAGAGTGTTCTTGATATGTAATGGACCTGTGCCTGTATTGCCTCCAAAGGAAGCTCCCAACATTAACTGGCTCAATTCATACATGTACACAAATGTGTTGCTATCAAAATCAATGTGAAACTGCACTGTATGTGATTCGTCACTCCATTTTCAAAATTTAACATTAGAAATTGGCATTCCTTTCTTAGTTTCAGCCTGAGGTATATTCCTAGTATGTTCATAAATTTTGTTGTTTTTTTATGCCTCCACAGTCTTATAAAAAGGCTCTTATAACCTAGTTTCCACGCCGACTTTCAGTTTTCATTTTCTTACAATACTTTATGGCCAATATCATCGATTACGTTTTCCAGTTAAACTTATAAAGCAGCAGTAAGCGGTTGCAGTGAATTACATAGTTGCAACGGGTTCTTCAGGGGAACGGTTCGTTAACAAGCAGATACTTGGCAACACGAAACATCTCCCCAATGCCAGGAAACGTGCGTTAATAAAGGCCCTTGATTAATCAAAAACCAGCTTTAACAAAACAATTTAGTCAATTTATCTTACCTTCTAATTCCCCTGGAAGGGGCAAGCCCTCAACAAGGCAAATAAGCGTCAAGAAAAGTGCACAGTATTGTGTCAGCATCATTTCGAAAGAGATGATTCCAAGCGTACAAAAGTTGACACGACCCCAGAACTTGGACAACTGAAGACCTGGTTTTTAAAACCCTTGTTTGAATGGGACGCAATTTGAGACAGCTTCAAAATTCCCACGTCTGTTTAAGCCGATCTTCCCTTAAGACACAAAAGCAATGACCGAACATCCGTCGTGAAAGCATAGTGCTTGTCATATTTTACTACATCTCTCACGTCGACCTGTTTCTGATTAAATAAACGGGAGGAGGCGGCCGACACAATTACAGCTCTTTGGCTTAATTAAGTATCAAGCCTCCAAAACAAGCCGCGAAAAGACAGGATATTGTCAAAAATATAAAGAAAATTTTCATGTTTATTTTTGACTTGCCAAATACTGCGGCTGCATGGTGACGTTTGCAATATATTGTTTCCAAAGCTGGTCAAATAAGAAATGCAAAGAACTCGCTTTCAAGAAATAATTACAAATCAACTTCTAATTACGTCTTTCTTGACAAGCTTCCTGCCTGTATCTTTATTGACTATATTCTCCAAGATCATCAAACGAAAAATATTACTTTATTTGCAAACATAGCTTCTCTTAAACTGTTGTTTTGTGGAATGAGAATGCGTTATTTTCTTAAATTCTTGAAAGGCGCGAACCCATCGAGGATCACCGAAACGTCCACGCTTCAAGAGTTGCACAAAATGATTAAAATGTTAAAAGGTTTCTGAGTTCCACATAAGCCGAAAGTATGATCCAAAGGTAAAACTTTGAGGCCCCAAAGCTCCAAAGAGCACACTTAGCGATCTTGAAGTTTTTTCGTAACTTGTTGTACCATTGAGGTACCTTTCCTGCCTGTGATTTTAAACATATTAACGGTACCGTGAGTGGGAATGAGCTCGTCAAAATTTTAATTTTTGAAGTGCATGGTATCGCTTTTACGTAACGACGTTTTAATATAGGCCGAACAACAAGTTCTTGGAGCTAATTGAGGTTTTGTCAGTGCCAGGGCAGTTATTGAAATAAAACCAAGGTGGTACAAAAATAATTAGGCCCTCTAAAGAAATAAATGCACAGTTGACTTTCCAAATCTCATTTTTTTAATAGGAGCTCGATTTATGGAGAGTGAAAAAGTAGAAACTGTATTAAATGAGACGGCGAGGACTTGGGCAGTATCTTTATTGAAACAAGGTGTTTAAATTCTTCTATATTTTCTTTATAGACATCCTCGAAAAATCGAGAGCAGTCTGTCTGTCTGTCTGTCTGGCGAGAGAAAATTTGTTGGGTACGGAAAACGTCTGAAATGATCTTCAGGGCGGTATATCGTGGTTTCTTGCTCCGAGACACAAAGATTCTTTTAAGAATTACAAAAAGACATCGTGATTAAATATGCACATAACAGTGTAATACTGTATACGAGACTGCTGTTATGGACCGCAGTAAACGAATAAATAATGAAAACTGATTGGGTCCGTAACCATGTGTAAAACCGATAAACGTTATCTTAATAGAAACGACGATCGCGAATCAAGCACTAGTTTATGAACGATTCCTCATGGATTAAATATCTACTGCAAGATTTCTCTAGATCCGTTTCAGAGAAAGAGTCACGCCTCGCGGATAAAGTTGTGAGACTTTCACGAAATGTACCCAAGTTAAAAACATAGCATTGTAGTTTCTCCAAAAAGATTCCAGTTATGCGTATAGACTGAGCAGTCTCACATTGAAGCTTTGTGTATGGCGCGTGGAACGTGTGTCTACGTTTCATTTCCCTAACCAGAAAACTACTATTTGATAATCAAGCACTGAACAAACAAGTTGATAAGATAGATATACGAAAAACGTGTCTCAAACTAGAATGGCAAATACTTGAAGTATAGATGGTGATTTGTGTTCGTGTTTCTGAATGCGCCAGTAAACGATTTTAAATATCTGAAATAATTCTTGTTTAAAATCATTCCACCAACCTGCCCTGTCCTCCCTTCTCCCCTAAAAGGAAATCAACTGATCGATCAGTCCTCTTAGAAAAAGTGACTTTAATAACACAAATACAAAATGCTCACGTTTCTGTATCTGCATTATTGTTAGCAATGCTCCTAAAACAATCCTAATACTATAGTATGTTTCTATGGCAAAAATTCGGCAGACATTTCAAATGCGCCCCACAGAATAAGTTACATTTTATATGCTTTACGGATTATGACTGACTCGTCTCTTTTGAAGAGTTTGTTGACTTGCGAAAGAAACCAAGTTCAACTGAAGATTTTTTAACAGTGAAATGTTAAGAACTATTCACACAAACACATACAATATTTTTTTAATGTGCAGACCATTAAATAATTCAAATGACAAGAATACAAAGAAGTATCGACCCTCGGAAACAGCTTACGATAAGTTTGGACCAACAACAAAATTACGAAATAGCTCGTACTGTACGGAAATTATCTTATCTTGAAAGGCAAAGCAAATATCATTCATTTGAAATTCTTGCTTGTTTGCCAATTAACTTCTTCTGGGCCGCAAACGAGCCAATCTCTGTTAAGATGCCATTTTATCAGTTGAATATCCCAAATGACACTGACCAAAGGTCGATTTTTTTTCCGTAAAGTAAAACCTAGAGATGTTTTAGGGAAAGATATACTGATCACCCGCGAATCGGCCCCGTGCCATTGAGAATTTACCTGCAGTTTACAATTGGGAAACATGTTAGTGTGTCAAACTGACTGACTGATAAGTTCAAAGAGCAAGCATCTTCTAACTTAATGCCTCTTTCTGAGTTTTTTTGCCTTTGTATCAGGCCATCCCTACTTTCTGTCCTGTTTACCGCCACTTCCAATCGCCAGAACAGAGTCTGTTGGTCGGTTAAACAAGCCCGAAAAAAGAATCCGAGCAGAGCCGCAATGCACTGCTGGCGGAAGTAAAGACAATATGTGCTAGTTTGTGTTGAAAATTTTCAAGCCCTGATTTCACTGAAAAAACACGAATTGGAAATGCGACTAAAAGATTTTTCAGACTGCGAAATTAGCTAAAGTTGTTTCTAAAGCTATCTTAAATAGAAACGTTGCAGTGGTGTTTTAATTCTTTTTTTAGCAAAATGCCGTAAAATACTGTCAGAATGCACGAAATACAATAGATTGTACTGGTACTTGACGACCGGTACTTTTACTCACAATTCTTAGCACATGAAAGCCCTAAAAGTACTCATAAAAACACACAGAAAAGTTCCAACAACTCCAAACCAGCCATACACAATGTCGTTAGTACAGAGAAGAAATTCCCCAAAACATATGATTTTCGTCGTGCCAATAGCCCACTTTCGAATTACGCTTTCAGTTCCCGCGAACAATAACCTGAAGTGGAGGCTACGTGCACAGTTTTCATACATTTGCTGTATTTTCTCGAACGAAGCCTCGACTTCAGGTTATTGTTTGCGGGAACTGAAGCGTAATTCGGAAGTGGGCTATTGGTTGTGTAAGGTTTGCAAGGTATTGTGGTAAATGTACAGTCGCCATATTGTTGGTACGGCCAGTTTCAGAGGCCCTATAATTTCTCTCCCGGGCCTGCAAATATACTGGAGGCTCCAGTTATAGTTGTTTTACTGGTTACTGTTGGACGTCAACCCAAGGACAAGTTCTCACAAGTGACACTCGACAATGCATGATTGATGGAAACTGGATGAACATTTGATACTATACCGCTCTTGTGTCATATATTTGCTGTTATTACATCTTATGCAAATCTTCAAAGTTTTCGGTCGGTCGGGCCGGTAACGCCAAACAGAAAGAAATGGGGACTGCCTTGAATAAACACGTTAACAAGACTGCGAGGAAAGCAAACAAGAGGCTCTGCTACCTCTGGGGATGTCGGAAGGCGAACCTCCCGAAGGAAGTGGGCGTCACTATCTATACCACAAAGATCCGTCCACTACTTGACTACTTTGACTATGCTTCTCCTGTGTGAGTGGACTGCCTGGGTACCTCGAAAGCGAACTACAGAGGGTGCAAAACAGGAGCTTGGACATCATTGGTATACCAAGATCAACCCTACCATCACTCTCAGACAGACGGGATGAGGCTACTTAGGATCAACAAAGATTGTTATTATTATTTATAAGTATGATCCACTTTTAAATTCCTTTATTGAAAAACATGCAATGTTGGCGACGAAATCCAACATGCCAATGTTATGCGGGCATCACAGCCGGAACAGCTCCGATCATCCAAGTTATGACTAAGCTCGCACATACCGGAATTTCTTCGTTTAGTTACTAGAAAGTTTTCCTTGCATATTTCATCTAAACATGGGCATTTTCTGTACTTGCGACTTTGGTCGCCATCCATTTGTCCATTCTAGCCGGCCGAAAAGAACTGGTTCTGGCCAGTTTAAATAGAATGGTCCAAGGTGTTCGCGTTATTTTTCGCGCAGCAACTCTCCAAGTTCCCGCGCTCTGGCAGACGAAACGGGAAAACTAAGCGGCTCTGATTCATGAGCAGGGCCATTTTTGCCAGAACCAGTTCTGGGAACTTTTTCGTTGGATTTTAGAACCGACTGTTCCGACCGGCCAAAGCGACCTTAAGAATTAGTCCTCTCTTTTAATCCTACTGGGAGTACTGATTTGGTGTTGCATGTTAGCTTTTATACTGACAAAACGGTTAATAAGAGGTGGTGTAACCTACCACACCCTTCCCCCCCCCCTCCTCCCATGAGAAAGCAAGAAATAAAAATAAAAACCCAGCATGCCAATATCTACATAAAAAATACATCACAACCACAGACTTGTTCAGACGAGTCATATCATTTATTCACGATTATTCTTTAAAAATTTTCCGTATTTGATTCACACCCACACAAACGAGGTTTACTATCAGTCAGTGGAGAAGCGCACTTGTCAACACGTAGATTTATATGAATTAGCATCCGCCACATGAAAAGCTTTTCAGAACTAGGCCTATTTACTATCGATCAGACAATTGCTCAACGTAAACCTGTCAAGTAATCAAGAATACGGCATGTTTTCGTTGATACAGCACTTTTCAGGTTCTGCAAACTAAAAACCTGCAATTTAGCAGGCTTGAAATTTAAATCATTCTTCAAATCAGTATTTGTGAAATTTAAGCAAACTACCCATTTTCACTGATATGCTAAAGATTACTTATAGTACTCAACCTTATCCAGAATCGTGGAGGCCCACAGATTTTAATCAATAATAAACGTAAAACTAAGAACGAAAGGAAAGGAAAGTGGCGTGTGCTGAGGTTGTAAAGGGAATGTCTTGACTATTTCACTTCTACTCTGGCTGGGACTTCAATTCGCTCTCCTCACGTTGTCTGGCATTGCCCTTGCTCCATTCACCCCTCTTGTCTGCGATCTGAATCATGCAAGACGTTCCCCCCTCCCTCTTTCCCCCAAAGCGTTACTAACTATACGAAGTATGTCTATTTTTGAGGCAGATACACTTTCTCTGCTTCTACCAACTCTTGATCGTTTTGTAGTCTGAACACTTCTTTGACGGTTGCAATCTGAAACGAAGTTAGAAAACTGGCTTATTATGTGAGTTCACAGCAGCAAAACAGTGACAATAAAATATTTTGCTTGGTTTTTAAGTGAAAGCATAGAACTGGAGCGTTCCGTTCTAGTGTAAATCAAGAAAAGTGGATGGAATACTGACAAGCACATACAAGCTTAATGGAAGTGGAGACAGAAGAAACAGAAAGTTTCCATTTTCTTCCAACGCAACTAATACATCCATTGAGCTTGTGCTGCTCAAGCCGGTTGCACAACTATGCCACTGGGACCTTAAACAATGGCTTTTAAACGACAACTGCTGAAAATCAGCATTTCTCTTTTTCTTTTGTGCTTTTCGCTTTTACATTGGAGCTCGGAAGGGGCAACATCGTTAGCTTGCTTTCCTGTTTGCAATTTCTCAACTCACACACTGCTACATTTTAAAGTTTGAAGTTTTAGTCACATTTTAGCAATTTCAGTAACTAAAATCCCCTAGGAGACTCGCTCAAGCCTCCTCCATCTCAGATCCCCACTTTTAGAGTTGCTACGCGGCCTCTGCATAAATTACATAGTGCATATATGAACAGGCTTACGGTGTCTTCACTACACGACAAATCTGTACAGCTTGATTTTTCAACTCAATACTTGAAGCGATAAAAATGTAAATGTTAAACTGTCTGATATCTGTTATCACCAGGCTTTTCCAGCGATAATCCCATAACACTATCGATATCTACATATATCTACATCCTTATGTACCTCTTACCCGCCCTTTCCCAGTAAACTAGTCCAAAAGTTGAACCAAGGGAAAGAGTTTCCACATCTCTAGTAGTTGACCAAAATTTAAAAACACCTCAGTCACAAATTTCTTAATGAAAACGTCACAGTATCCAACCTACAGACCTTCTGAAATCGGCGTTTTGTTGTACTGAGAGTTTGGCATCTCGTGGCACTTAGGGGTATGGTATCCAAGAAAATTTTGAAATTTTGAGGTCCTGAAATGTCAGTGGCCAGTTTGCACTTATTGGCCATAAAAAGCATATTTTGAGATAATATCTAAGGAATTGTACTTATGTCCAGAAATGCAGGCAATTCCAAACTTAACAAAAAATACTGATTTTTGCAATTTCTGTAACATGATTTTAAAACGATTTTCAAGTTAGCTGCTTAACAGCTCCAACAAAAATTGCAGACCTACCGGAAATTTACAAAAACTACAAATATTGTGATTTTTCACAATGCTTTCGCAGAAGTAACAAAGAGTATGACAGGAATAACTTCCTTGGCTCATTGTTCGTGAGAGCACATCTTCAAAATCGAGATTTTCCTATCATGACCAGGCATGAATGGGGGTTTGAGATTTAGATAAACCTGCCAAAAAGGGATGGATGGCACTCTGACTGGATTCTAGCTTAAACTGAAAGGAACATATCAAACAACTCAGCAAAAAGATCTCGAGAGGTATTGGGTTAATATCAAAACTTTGCATTATGTTTCCAAATGTATCCTAACCCAGTTGTATTACTCTTTAATCTATCTTTTTCTTACTTATGGAGTAATTATCTGGGCCAACACATATGCATCCACCCTGAAGCCAATAATTAC
>JAOEJI010368645.1:0-10538 GCA_025448255.1 Umimayanthus chanpuru
CCACCCCCACTCATAAATAAAGAACGGTCCCTTACATAAAGTGCAACGGATGCTGGTAAATGAAATGGCCGGAAATTATTTATTGTACTGTTTATATGGTAGTAATGCTCTTACATTTCTGATTTCTTTTGATAAATCATTCAACTATGAACTGAAAGAAAAAAGGTTCATTTACTTCAAGAAAATAAAAGAAAAAAGTTCGATATGCGTACACTGGGAGTCACATTCGGGCCACCACATCCTAAGTCCGGCACCCTAACAACTGTGCTATCGAGATGCGTTAAGTAATGCGGGCTCAAACTGATCTTGCATATTATAATTAAGTGTGAAAAAAATACAACAGAAAGAATGGAGCCATAACAACAACTTGGCACCCCGAGTAATAATATCGTACAGTTAGACAAGGAAATATACAAATAAATATACAAATACTTTCTTATAACAGCTCCCCGTAAGGGGCTTTTCATTGCCATGTTATAAACAAATTATAAATTATAAGGGTAAAAAAAAAAACCCTGACAGGAAGGCTGACCAGAAGGCTTTATACACAAGCATGACCAGAGGGCAAAGGACACGAACTCGGGACCTCCAGCTTATATCAGCCAGTGCTTCAAACCACCTGGCCACACTGCCTTCCTTAAAATATGCTCTTTATTACTTTACATGAAAACATTGTTAGTATAGTATATTGGGTATACACCTGTACATTTGTGGTTTGATTGCAAGAAATTTGAACAATGATTAGTTTTGACATTAATGGTGGCTCTGCACACTGTCTGTAAGACTGCTGACAGCATCTTTACGCTGTACCACAAGAACATATATACCTCGTGTTTTAGAAAAAAGATGAACGTAGACCAATAAGATCACTTAAAAAATAAACAAACAGATCTTTTGATAGGCATCAGGAAAAATCAACTTGCAAGAACTGTGATTTAAGTTCTTAGAGTACTTTAATCTCCAAATATGTTCTACATTTCGAACTGAAAGAACAATTTTCACCCGTGAACTGAAGGCTCGTGTGCAGCAAAATCAACACGCAGAAATTCGAATGTTGAATAAAACTTACCAGCCAACTAAACATTGAGCCTTGTCAGCCACAACACAGACAACATTATCCTGATACACCTTTGGCAGTTATAGGTTTGCATTTTCTGCTGCCAACAAAAACCTCTGGGTGCCCAAAAACTATTTCAGCCAGCCCTGCTCTTATATCTGCTACTGGCATGCCTTCGAAAGACAGCTTATCTGAATTTTCTTCCTCAGTACGATTAACAACAGAAGCTATAACAGGCAGCTCTGGCTTCTTGTTTTTAAAGATGATAGTTCGTCGCTCATAAGAGCCCATAGTGGCGATGCAACCAGTTTTGAGTTGAACTTGAACATGTTTGGCAGGGCAGCAACTTAAAAGTAAACGATTTACCATATCCGGTGGGAAGCGCAGCTAAAACATGCCGATTTTGCTGCACGATTGCCTTGATAACCTCCAATTGCTTCACTTTTAAAGTAAAATTACAAGTATGACCTTTTTCGAGGCTTTGTGAAAGTTCGATAATTCCGCCATCTTGAATTTGAACAAGAAACTTGGACATGCGCAGTGCTTGCGTGGGCCTAAATCTTGGCCCACGCGATCAAAGTTTGCCAGATCTCGTTTCCTCCTCCCCCCTCTCCTCCCCCCTCCTCCCATTTTTTGCTCTGAATTTTTTTCCTATCCCTGAAACCGCCAAAACGAGATCTGGGGACGAGATTACAAAACGAAAGCTAGAGATTATCAACTCTTCACCATGCCATATGGATGGTCATCCAAATGACACATTAAAGAAAGTTAAAGAAATTCAAATGGATCAGAAGACTCGTTGATCATAACGATTCATTTTTTTATTTAACTACTGGTGTAGTAATGTTTCAAGGCAATGCATACAAAATCTGGGAAGAGAATGAATTTCAGTATCTGAAGGCATTAACTTAGTCATTGATTCCTTACGACTCTGCTGGTGATCACGGACCGGAACCGACTCTTGATTTTGAGGCAACAGAAAAATTATTCGATTACCTTATGAAGCAGCTATGTGCCTGCCAACAACCGAAAAAGGAACCAAAAAGAAAAAGAAACCATGTTCTACTGCCTCTGTAAAGGCAGAAAGATACAGAACAAAAGAAATATTGCTTGAAAGGCGCAGGAAACGGAGTCCCTGAAACCCCTGTGTTAACACGCCGGAAACGCAGGAATTCCGGCCCTGGACTCGCTATCCCTGAGACAAAAAACACAATCGCCGAACTAAAATCTATCGTTTCCAATCTAGAAACGGATATCTTACAAACTAAGAACTCTCCAAACACCCCTACAAAACATTGAGAACAATTTATCTCAACTCAGAAATAAAATATCGCAAGTTGCAAATTCAACGAAAGTAGAAATTCAATTGCTGTCATCACGTCTGCAGCAACTACAAACTGCAAACGACAATTTAAAGTAAGAGAACGTGAATTTAAAATTAGTGACAGCGAAGCCTAAACTAGAAATTTCACAGATTAAAAACGAACTGAATGGTATGAAGTCTAATTTAACGACATGAATGTCGAAACTAGAGGAGACCCAATTAATCCAGAAACAAACACATGATCAGGCATCCGAAACTGAACAAGAGGTTTTGTTTTTCAATGTCCCTGTGGAAAACAGATTTGGTAAATTGGACGGTGGCCAACCATTCGATTTCTCGAGAGAAAATAGCGATATAAACATGATTAAAGTCACGCTACCAAAAGCGCAACCAGGTCATGCAGCTGCAAAACAATCTGACCAAAATCCAACCCAAACTACCATACTGATTTCAAACAGAACTGAACACAGTGGACTCAAGAGGCGTTGTGCTACTAATAGACTCAAATGGAAAATACGCCAACTTAAAAAGATTCAGCAAAACTATCCCCATCCGGAAATTATTCACACCTACCATTGAAAAAGCGACCCAAGTACTCAACTTAAATGATCCATCCCATATTATCCTTCATACTGCAACAAATGACCAAGACACCACGAGTACAAATCAGTACAGCGTTAAAATGCAATCTCTAATGAAGCTAACAGAGAAGTACCTGCCATCCAAAATAGTTATATCATCTCTTGTGGTATGTGGCGATAATAAAGAGCAACTGCGAAAGGAACTAAACGGAAAACTTGACACACTATGACACTCTTTTCTTCTTTCCTTCTTACGTGGACCATTACTTAACAATCTGAATACGACAATATCTTGTATCATTATATAAAAATATATATCTGTATGTCGATTTTAGTCAAACTCCAGAAACTCTAGACAGGTAAGAAAATGCACCAACAGTGGCAGCAGAAACTTCCAGTTCGGCCCCACCTCCAGACTTGAATAAGAAGAGCCAGCCTGAGAGCCAGTCAACTCAACATTCCATTTCCGCCCCTTCCGACCCAGCATACTACACTGGAAGGATTTTATCTGAAGATGAAAAGCTGGCACTTTTGTCACAAAATTTCAAACCGCCTCATGCCTTTAAATTCCCTGTCACTTCCAGGAGAAAATTTAATGTTAACTGGATGACTGGCAGGCCATGGTTACTGTACAGTATAAAGAATGATGCAGCATTTTGTAAATCATGCTTGTGTTTCGGCAACGACAGCTCCACCAATTTTAGCTGCAACACCAGGGCACCAAGTGAATCACTCTTTGCTTCAAGTAGTTTCAAAAGCTGGAAGAAAGCCGTCGGTCAAAAAAACAGAGCAACCTTGACCAACATATGAAGAGCGAAGGTCGCCAACTGGCAAAAGAAACGGCGGTTAACTTTTTGAAAACCTGTGAACCTGGCAAAGACGTCGCTTCCTCTCTACAAAAGCAGCGATCAGAATAGCAGCTGCAAGTAGAGAAAGTTTTTTTGTCAGTTACCTACATTGTGATCTCCTTGGAACAAAGAGGGATAGTTTTCAGAGGGACCTGGGACCACTCTGCACAAGAAGATGGGAACTTTTCTTTTTTTTTAAACTGGAAGTCACGATATGATCAGGAGCTTAGCGAACACTTGAAGGATGCTCCAGAAAACGCTAAGTACACTTGTTTAATCTGTATCTAATTGACTTACCACATTTACTTGAGAACACCTTTTGAGCAGACCCAACTATTCTACCAAACGGAACTAAGCTCACTTCACTACTATACGCTGAGGGCCTGGTCCTTTCAAAATCAAGACAAGGTCTACAAAATTATATTATTACTGTAGCATCTTTCTGTAATACATGGAAGATGACAGTTAATCAAAAAAGGCCAAAAGTAATAAACTTTTCCATGAAATCTACACAAAAATCAAAACAGATCTTTACTTTAAACAATAATAAACTCGATGTCGTGCAAGAATTCACTTATTTAGGAGTGAAACTAAGTAGCACTGGAAACTTTAGTACAAATCTAACACAGTTAAAAAAGAAGGCACTGCACGCCTTCTTTTACTTAACTTGTACAGTTGGTTTTTTAAAGAGGCTAAAACCAAAACAGGCAAACAGGTTATTTGATGTTTTAATAACACCAATACTGACATACGGCTGTAAAGTTTGGGGAGCGTACTTTAAACATAACTTTGAAAAGTGGGATAAAAATCCAATAGAGAAAGTCCACTTAATTTTCTGTAAGTATTATTTGGGTGGGGGCAACACAAACTGCGAGGCAGCGAGGCAGACATACTAGCCAGCGGTCCAGCGAGGCAGACTAGTCCCAGTCCTTTATCAACTTGACCTATGCTTCGGTGCCTTGGTTCAAGATTTTTTCAAGATTCAAGATTCTAAATTCAATCCTGTGCATCCTTTATCAACGGTAAGATATTTTAGTCAGATTATATTTGCAAATTGTATTGAAATATCTTTGCTTTAGTTTTTTTATGTTTTATTCATTAGTTATTTGCATAAATTGCAGCTGCATATTTGCATTTCAAAATATGCGGGTCCACGCTTAATAAGCTTGTTTGCACGCGAAAGTTAATCATGATTAAACACCTTGTTACTCCGAGTTTTAAAAAACTATGATTTAAAATTTTTGCGGCACACGCGAGAAAAAATAATTGAAATATGACTCTTTCTAGCTGTCATCAGCAGCAGTATGCAAGACTACTTGTCGCTGCACATGGATTCATTGATTTCAGTTCAAATTCTTTTCAGGATAATAGCCGGAATAATAGTCCCTCATGAAAATGCTGCATCATCCACAGTATTAAGGAGTTGATTTCAAGAAATACGAATATGCGAAAATGTTAGCAAATAAGAAATAGACCAAATAGAAACTATTTTTTAATTGCTAGGTGATCTTTTTAATACATTGCCAGCTGCTGAGAAGTTACCTGATGTTATCATATCATGGTGGATAATGAAAAGCTCAGCTGAAAACGTTTCCAGTTTTCTGGAAAAGCGACGGGCTCAAGAAGCTGAAAAACTTAAGCAAAATGTCCACATAATTGTGAAGAAGCACGACGTGTTTAAGGAACTCCTTGAAAACTAGAAAGATGGTGATTTTAAAAAACGTAGATTATCAGTTTCGTTTGACGAGGATGGAAGTGGAGATGGCGTACTGTGAGGGTAATATTCAGTTCGTTCCATTTGTTTCAGTCAGTTTTGCTCCGGAGGAGTATGTTGCACCTGGTTAACCTATCAACCACATGTTCATTCAATGCGGGCTTGCATTTACCAGGCACTATTTGGGTCAGTGGACAAAAATTGTCTCCTTGAGTTATTCCTTAATCTGCTGCCATGTGCCCAATGTGATTTGATCTCTGGCATCATAAATGACAACACGCCCATCCCAGTAGAAGCAGTTCTTGAAATTTCAGATGAATTCAAAAAAGGTCAATTCCCAACATCTGGAAATATGAAAGGTATATAGGTGAAAATCGCCAAAGGAGAATTCTTTATGAAGCCATTTCTAGCCCTTGTCAAGATTAGAGAAGGAATAGGACATTTCTGGGATTCTGTTACCAAAGATGAAGTCAACGCTCTGTACAAAATATGTCTTTCATTTTCTGACCGAGTTACAGAGCCTTTGCACATCATACCACAAGATCCACAGCGAACCAAAATCGGTAGGTGGTTGATGGCTACCTCAGGGATGCTGATTCAGAACTGCTACACCTGTTCCTGCGGTTTTGTACAGCTACCGACATTACAATACCTTTTAACAAGATTAAGGTTAGATTTTAGGCTATGGTGCACACTGGAATCAGACAACTAGCCCCCACTTGCTTCAACACTCTCACTCTACCACGGAACTATATCACTTACAACCAGATGAAGGGCAACTCAAACTTTTACTTGCAAAACCGATCCGTGTGGAATTTGGAAGATTGAGGCTGCTGTTGTGCTACTACTGTTCAATTGCCCCAAGTGGAGTGGAATGTCACCACTTGTTAGGCAGAAAGAGAAAGCCAGTTCTGTGAACTGAAGACATTCGTTCTCTCATTAACGTAGGGCAATAGTTATTAATAAGTTATGTTACCGTTGACATTCAATTATTATTCAAAGCATAAACTCTGATCCAAAGTTGGCTCATCTAGTGCGTTTGTTCTTGGTGATATGTTGTTTTAAATACGTCGGTTTAACTCTAATCACAAAGTTGTTTCTCTAAACAGGAAGTTGCTAGCTAGCCAAAAAAAAATTCGTTACAACTTTTTGCAGGTACTGAAAAGTCAAACCTTCTTAATTGTGGTTGTTTTGAAAGTTTTCAGTGGACCTACGCACTTTGCTTCTTAAATAAAATACCGGTGAAGAACACGGTGATTTAGATCTAAATTTAAATTTTCGGTATCACCTAGTTCAAGCCTAAACCATATAGTACATTTAAAGAGGGAGAGAGGAGTGGGAGATATCAAAGGTCGAGTTACCCAAGGCATTTCACAAGAAAGCCAAATGGTATATAACTGGAACTACGCTCTTGTTTCAACAAAATTCACGTGCATGCACAGTATTGACCATCGGTTAACTAATTAATCATGCAGTGAAACTTCAGCTGAATCTTTTTCGTTTCAGTAAAACAGTTGTTTCTTCAGAGTTTGAAAAATTTCGGTAATTGAGAAAATCGATATCTGAAGATTATTTCCTAACGCCATCGCATAATAAAAAAAACTGAATTTTTTGATTTCTTTACTTTTTCTACTTGAAGTTCGCCAGCCCTCAGGCTGTGCACGCAAACAAAAACAGTTCGAATCCACTGCCCTGGTCTATCAGTAATATTTATTACATAACGTTGGTTTACAGTTATCTTAAAGTACTGTTTGCAACAAATGTTTTAAAATTCGAAACAGCTGAGGAAGGATTATAACGACGAATTCATCATGGTCATAACTGAACGTGGTGAATACAGGTTGAAATATCCTCACTTGGTTCTTTCATTGGACAAGTAATATCAAATGACAGAGAAGCAGAAGAATTTCGATGTCTGCAACCTGAAGGGAATGACAATGGCCGAGTTGTTGGAAGGGACGGACCGCAAAAACATCTATTTGCCACCCAAGACTACCTCTATGTTGTCAGAGTCTTGGGAGTTGCTAGATGGTCCCCTGCATAGTGTGGTACGAAGTCACATTTGGCAGAAAGCTGCTTCAGCTCTCCAAGATAGTGATGCAGTTCAGCCTGCTCCATCTTTGGGCAAGGGAGCAGCTGAATCCCATTCCTTCTTGGTAGTCAGCGAGTCAAACCCAGAGGAACACCACAAGGGGAAATGTGGAACTGGTGTCAGCACTGTACTGAAATGTTTCTGCCCTGGATTCAAATACCTAAGTATCTGTTTGCATGCTGTCGCAGTCACAGAGAAAGAAGGTCTTCTGGCAAGATTTCTTCGATGTAACAAGAGCAGCCTTAATCTTACATCGGACAACCTGGCAGGAAAACAATAAGAGCCAACGAAAGCATATCAAGTGGCTAATGCCAGCAGCGGATGTGGTTGTTTTCCTGTAGGGACGTAGCCCACACAAATACTATTAGCAACACGTCGCCACGTTCTTTCTTAGTGAAACTGATAAGAGATTATTGTTTTATGTTAGTTCTACAACGAGGTAGGCAGAAAGCTGTAGTTTCTTGGGAAAATATGACTAAATTTGTTGGGAAGAAGAGAATTTAAATAACAATACATAAATTAACCTAACTGAATCAAACGAATATCAAGAAATTTGGTTGTAGGACTTAATGATCATCAAACTTTGATTTATTGATTATTCTAATAACACGTTTTTGTAAAGTAACGATGCGACGTAAATTAGTTACGTAAGTTGAAGCCAAAATCATGTTGCAGTAAAAAAGGTAAGGATATATCAACGGATACAACATTAGTGAGGACTTTTGTGGCAAGTAGAAACTAGATCTATAAATTACGCCAATCGATTTGGATATTTTATTAGCTATATAGGATATATGTGGCTTCCAGGTTACGTTTTTATCTAAAGTTACACCAAGGAAAGCTGTTTCTGTTACTTGGTTGATTGGTTGATTATCAAAGGCTATCTGAAAGTTGGAACTTGAGCGTTTTTGACGAGTCGTAAATGTTGTACATTTTGTTTTCTTTACGTTTAGAGAAAGTTTGTTAGCCTTAAGCCAATCAGAAATTTTATTAATTCAAGAGTAAGAGTGTATCAAATGGGCCATGTCTTTAGGGACCTATCATTTTCTACCGGGATCTGGCCGGTAGGGGGGGACTGCAAAATTTATGGGGGGGATCACATTTTTTTTACTGCTCTGAAGGGGGGATCGGATTTTTTACGGCACCGTTAGAATAAAAAAAAAATGAAATTAAATAGATATATCAAAACTTGTTCTTTCTTGCTTCAATATAGAAATTTTCCGCACTCAGCTTTCTCAATTACTTTTACTTTGTAGTATTATTAGCGACTTAAATGTGAAAGAGATTATCGATACTCTTTATTAATAATTCAGCTCTCAAAATATACAACTCTTTAAGGCATAACATACCTTCCAAATTAAGGCGTAAAAACGAAAACAAAAAAAAAAGTTAAGAAGACAAGCACGAAGCGACTGCACTCAAATGCAGAAGGGCTTTTACGCAGCTTAATTTCTCCCGAGTTATTATCAGTCTGCTTCCCAAATGGAATATTAAAGGTGGAAAAGTCAAAATACAAAATAGAGACACACGAACTATCAAAAACCGCCTTGGTAAAAGTGAGGCCAAAACAACAACAAAAGGCTGCTGAACATTTAATAAAACTCGACGCATTTTCCCCTGATGCACTGCCGTGCATTTTAATTGAAAGCATTTACTGATAAGTCAGTTCATGTTACAGTCTCAGCTCAATCACCGTCTTTATCAGATGAGAGCGCCGACAAGGTTGAGGATTACAAAGTTCCAGAGTATTCATCTACTGACGAGGAATCGCCTTTCGACTTTATTGAGATCGTACATCGATCAGACAGTGAATGATTATAATGAAACAAGTATGGTAACCTGAATTAAACCAATGTTACGCTAGTAAAAGTTGGCAGAACTGTTTTAACATTAAAATTTCCAACTAATAAGCAGTGATCAGGGTAATTGTGTTTTGTTTGTTTTTGTTTGGTTTTTTTGAAAGGGGGGGATCAAATTTTTTTCTTATCATCTCAGAGGGGGGATCAGAAAAATTTTGACAATCACAATTTGTAAATTTGCAGTCCCCCCCTCCCGATAAAAAATGGTAGGTCCCTTAGGAGGGGAAAAGATACTTGTATCATCAGCAAATGATATTGGGTTAGGTAATCTCGGGGCATTAATATTATCATTGATATATAAAATAAAAGAGAAAGGACCAAGAATTGACCCTGCAGAACTCCACAAGAGATCTTTTGTCCAGTCTAAAGCAACTCCACATATACCGTAGTGTTGTAATTTATCAAAGAGAATATCGTGGTTTACAATATCACGATCCAACGACAAGTGACATCACATCTGGAACACACGTCAACTACTTTTGACGCTGGCGATAAATCATTTTGAATGTTGCAGTTGCGTTCTCCTGGTGAGTAAAATAGCAATCGATTACAAATCGGCATCGGGTTTTCTTAAATTTTTAGGGCTACACTGACGTCGGTCAAGTCTTCTTTCTCGTGGTTTGATAAGTTTGAAGAATATGACTGGCGATCATTCAATAACGTGTTTCTAATTTACACCTCTCCCATTGGCAAGATAATCAGACGTCATGGCCTCCAGTATCATCTTTACGCTGATGACTTGCAGCTGTATGTCTCTTTTAAGACAGAGTCTGCAGCGGATCTTCAGAGAGCTAAATCTAGAGTTGAGCTATGCGCCAGAGACATCGACAATTGGATGCTACACAATGGACTAAAACTTAATCAGGATAAATCCGAGCTGCAAGTCTTTACATCAAAGTTCCGTGCTAATCCTGAACTGGACTCTGTCGTCGTTATTGATGAATCAATAACGCCTGAACCACATGCTAGAAACCTTGGGGTTATCCTAGATACATATCTTACTTTTAACAACCATATAGCTAAAGTGTGCAAGGTCTCTCACTTTCATCTTAGAAATATTTCC
>JAOEJI010368978.1:0-10536 GCA_025448255.1 Umimayanthus chanpuru
GGGGGGGTGGGAGTTGTAAAAAGTATTTGGCAGGTCAAACTTTGATCCCTAAGCTTGGAAAATTGACACTGCACAAAATTTTGTGTGGAAGTGGGGAAAACACCACTTTCATTGGGAAAATTGCCAAGAAATCATTCCCCAAAATTTAATCCCTGTCAGGTACAGTACCCTAAAGGCTAATCCTAGAGCCACCAATACAGTAACTGGTTGGCTGGTTGACGGTTAGGGTGCTGTGCAATATTAAATTTGTATACAATTTGGGTACCCAAAAACTATAATTCATATATATGTCCATGTTATATTACAAACTTTAGTTCACTCCTTGCATGTCAGCTACTAACTCCACTCAGTAATGCAGTACAATGTCTGGTGAATGAAACTGAAAAGAATAACCTATCTGATTTCTTGACCTTTCAATCCCAGCTCCATGCCCCATATGCTGCTTGATTCAAAACCTGTCTGCTGTTGTTAAATACAGACTGTCATCTATTTCTGGAAATCAACCTGCTTATCTTTATCAAGCTTCCTGCCATTTTAATTTCCTGCTTTCTGTGGCACTCTTCACTTGTTGCCCTCCCCCCCCCATAATCATCCCCACTCCTCCTCCACTTTGTACTTAAGAGCTCATTGTGGTCCTTTGTCCTGACGTCAGGTATAAACAGTGTGCAGCTGCTTGGCTATGCTGGTGGGGAGCCTAAGAGATCTGGGCCCGAGGCTCGTCCAGTCACCAAGTTCACCTTGGCAACCTCAGTATATTACACGATCAGAGACCAAGGTGAAATAGATTTCTTTTGGTGTTGCCCCTCCCAAATGTGAAGGATGCTTCAGTGCCTGGAAATGTGCAGTTACCCTTGGATCAAAGTACAGGGTGCAAATTTTGAAAGGACTGAAAGATCTTGCTGTCTTATCAAATCAAACCAATGTTCTTCTTAGTTTTTGGCACTCGTACATGTATGTGTTGAATCACGAGTCTTGGTGCATGGTATTCGTCTTGTTACCAGCACTCCAATGTGCTGCCAAGGGCCTAGTATCTACAAATGATGAACTAAGTAGCCTACAAATTTCAAATAAGAACTTAAAACTTAAAACACTTGTTTATGGAAACGAGTAACTAATGAAAAACTGTAATTTATACCCTGAACTGTTCAGTTCAGTTTAGTTCAATTTATTTCATTATAACCTATACAGTACAGTACAACACACACAAAGCTAATTGAATCAAGTTTCTGTAAAAAAAATAAGTTCAACTATTGAACTGCACTCTACAAAAAGCTCCAGAAATCCTTCACTTTGCTTTCTGTGTAATACAAGGCACAAAATATGTAGTTCCTCATGACCCACTCATCTATCCCCCCACCCCCGTCCATGAAGAGTTTTTTGTTGCAAACTGTCTCTCTGGGAATTCCTAACTCAAGCCTTTAAAATTATAAACTGAGCACATGTGATTTGTATACCAAAATTAATACCAAGATGTCACAAATGAGGATTGTCTGCCTGTGGTTCTATAACTAACAAAAATGTTTTCAACATGTTCAGAACTCCCAGATGCAGGCAGATTACAAAAGAAGACGACATGGCACAACATCTCAGTGTTTAAACCGTATCTGCAAGACAAGGTGAACTCCTTTGTAACAAAAGGGTGAGTTATTTTGAGTTTTGTCTTCTATCTTCACCCCATTATTGCAAGACCCTTGCAGTTGTTTGAATGAATGAAACACATAATTTGTAGTGTTGCCAAACATCAAATTTGGATTTTAACTAGTCTGGAAAACAGACTTGCATTTAGACAAGTGCCAGACAAGAGTTTAAAAATAATTCTTTAATCATTTCTATAAGCTCTCCATTTATATAACAGGTTACTTTGTAGTTGCAGGTATTGTTTGGGGTGCACCATAACTGAAGTTTAGAGTAGGAAAAATTTTAATAAAAGTTCTTTCACATAATTTAGTCTGGTAGTCACCATATAAAGCATTATTGGAGCAATCAAAGGAAAATGTACAATATTACCCTACTTTAAAATAATCAATTACTTTTAAGTTTAAAAACTTAAAGTGTCAACCCAAACCAGTCTTAAGAAAGTTTACCCCAGATGATCAAGGATAAAACTTCAACTATGAATTAATGCTAATCTGCTTTTGAACAATTAACTGAGCCCTGGCCAGTACTGGGCCACATTTCTTGGAGATACTTATGAATCCAGCAACCTCAAAATACTGTGTATTGCAAATGTTCCACTTCTGGAAACTCGTTTTTGCAGTTTACATCTTTTAGTTTAAAAAAAAAACATTTTAATGGTTTATGGTATACTTTTACACTTGTAAAACGTTCAAACTGTGGTATTTAAAGGAAACAGAAAGAGAGAAAAGAACATCAAAAGTTTTCTGTGAATCTGAGCTTACAGTAATATTTTCTAACAGAAACAATTTGTTATCTTGCAGGACAAGATTATTGGTGCAGGGATCAATTGATAACTATACCTATGACGATCAAGATGGAATTCGAAGATTTGCATCAAATGTGATACCTGGTAGGAGGAAGGTAGAATGTGTGGGGAGAATGAAAAGTAGAATGTAGAACGCAAATCATTTTCCATTTTAGAAAGAATAATCAGAATGATGGTCACAGGTTCCTGCAGAGTCTTAAACAATCCTAAAAAGTCTTTTGATTTTGTATTTCTAAGGTCTTCAAATGTTTTAAATCTTCTAAAATTTATCCGCGAGGTTTTGTAAGATCTTCAATTTTATTCAAAACAGCTTATAATTTTTCTCATGGTCAAGGTTTGAAGATTGCATGAGCTATAAGTTACATTTTTCTAACGGACATTTTATTTTTTACCAGGAGGAGGGGGGAGCTGTAAAATTTGTGGGTGGGGGAGGGGAAATCACAATTTTTTTGCTGCCCTGAAGGGGAATCACATTTTTTCTTGTACTAACTAAATCTTATAAACATGTGTGTACTACACACTTGCAGCATGTAATTGGATATGATTCAGGTATATTACAGTGCATGACTGATAGGAAAGTAGACAAGTTTTGAGTGTTGTGGCCCATTGTACTGAGTCCAGAATGTTTTGTTGGCCTCACACATTATTCTATTGCCAAAGTCAAATAATTGTACATAAAATGCCATTAAAAAATTGCTCATTTTTAAAGAATATTCCAGCCATGTACCCAAAGCCACAACATCATTAGTATTTTTGTTGGGAAGAGGAGGGGGGGTCACTTTATTTTTCAAGGACTCAAGAGGGGGGATCAATTTTTTTTCATTGTTCACAACCTGATATTTGCAGTCCCCTCCCCCCCTCCTGCTAAAAAATGATATGTCCCTAAGTTGGCCTGTATTGTAACTTTTGAATAGAAGATTGAAGAAATAGTAATAGGTTTTAAACTTTCTAAATGCAGGTCTTAAAATGGTCTAAACTTTTGCAAGTTGCTCCCTGCAGGAACCCTGTGTTAATGCTTTCAAAGAAGTTTTTACTTTAACTGTTGAAAATTTGCTCTCAGGTACTGCCAGTAGTAGAAATCCATGTTACATGTATGTAACTGACATGCACTATTACTGTCAGTATTAGAGTTCTTCTTTGTGCAGCTGTAAATACTGAGATGAAGCACAGATGATTAATAACAAGAACAAATTTTATTATTCTCGTTGCAATGATTGTAAAGTTACTTCCACTTTTCTTTTTTCGCAGTATCTCGACAGTGGTTTGATATTTACAAAAAACAAATAGTCTTAAAGATTTTTCAAGTGGTTACGTATGCCAGTTAAATAGTCTAAATTGTGATGTTTTGACCACTCCAAAGTGTTCAGTAACTTTGAATCAAAGCATGACGTAGAAAAACACATTGCAGACTATTGAAGAACGAAACGATAAGACATAAAGAGATGGATTCTGTGATGTTTATAACCAGTTCAGTCAAAGATCTGAAATAAATAGTGGATCAATTGTCTCTAGCCTATGCCCCTTTTTATAAATTTGTTTTTTTCTTGTCATTTTTTTGATTTTTTGTTTTAGTTTTACTGTTTCCAAATTTGTAATTCTGTAGTTTTATATTATACTTATAAACTTGAAACGTAACTTACAACTTATACATGTCATTTAGCACTTGTAAAATCCAAACAAAATAAAAAAAAGACTAGAACCTGTTGTGTTTACTGAACCTCTAAAGCAGACGCCTTATTTTCTTCGTTAGCCCGTAAGTAACGTTAGGCCAGGCGCAGCCTACAAACAGTACGCTGTACCACTCACGGTTTCACAGTTTAGTGACGATTTGCTCCATCTGTTGCAGATGACATCATCATTCTGAGCAGACCGGCGGGAACAGAGGAGGAGTCGGACTTTGTAGAGTGAGTTGACAATCGAAGATCAAACGTGGAACTGGTAGTTGTAAGTCGTGAACTAGAAAGGAGCTCTGAACCTTCAGGACTGTACAACATGAACTAGCAACTAATTGGACTCTGCTTCAGCGTTCAAAAACTTATGTCGATAAAACTGGGAAACCGTCCGACAGTTCTTAACGCCAATGATTTGTCCATATTGTGTGTAGTCAAAGATGTTGAACTGTTTTTTTTTTGTGAACGTATGTAGCAAGGATCTTCCTGCCAAATATCTGAGTTGTAAATTGCACAAGGATTACGTAAAGTCAGTAATGCTGGTGCATGTGTTTCAAATTGCCGATTCTACCGTTACTGTCTTCTTGCCTCTCTATAGAAACTTCGTTCTATTTTCTTGCCAAGGAATAAAACGTACCGTATTTTCTCGATTTAACGCCTAGCCCCGATTAGACGCCTACTCCGTTTAAACGCCTACCCCTTTTAAACGCCGGGTTGACAAGGCTGAGTTTGCAATAAACGCCGTGGGCGTTAGCTCGGGCGGTCCAGGCGTTTATTGGGGTCCGGCGTTTATTCGAACTCATACTAGGAAGTCTCAAAATTCGTTAATATAATACATGTAGATGTTAAATAAACAAACATAACATTGCGGATTCTTTAATTTGTTAATATTAAACAAAGTCTGTGAAAAAACTTGTTAGTGTTATAGTTTATGCCCGTGTTAAATACGTTTATGTTATGTTTCTTTTGTCAATGTGAATTTTTGATGTAACATGCTATAGTCATGCCCTATGTACACACTATTTGTGATAAACAATTAAAAAAAAATCAACTTGAAAAATGGAAGAAATTTTCACCTCGTAAATAAACGCCTATCCCCCATTAGACGCCTACCCCGTTTAAAGGCCGGGTCGATAAGACCGAGTTTTAAATAAACGCAATGGGCGTCTAATTGGGAAAATACTTTAATTTACCTTACAAAATTCTGCAAACACTCGAAAGTTTATATCTAAGTCAGAAATGAATAAAAGTAACTAAGTCTCGGCTTGACTTCACTTGTTACATACAGAAATTATTTGTGGTCTTCTATATGCTGTTTAGTTGTGTTTTTATGACCGAAAATGCTGGAATGCTACGTTAGAGAGTTGTAAATTGGACTTCCAGTGAGTGAAAATTATTTCAGTTCATTTGGATTGAAAAGATAAATTAGTCACTTTTCTGAAAGCTGGAGAGCTTAGTGTCAAAGGCGAGACGAATCTACTTGAATAATAATTAGAATATTAGATAGTTGTCGACTACTTGATGGTCTGATAGGTGCATTTGACATTTCTCTTGTGTTTCTTCTTGATGTTTTTATAACGATTTTTCTTTTCTTTTTTTAAGCAGTTTTTTCAACTGTTTGACTTGCTTCGTATAAAAAGTCCAATATTCCAATACATGTGTGTATGGGGGGGGGAAGGGGTGTTAAAGCCGAGAGTCAGACCTGCGGCCAGGCCTTCTTGGACGCGTGAAGGACAAATAGGTGAGAAAAGAAAGAAGTGAAACGAAAGCGTGATACAAATCGCGCCAGACGGTAAACCGCCCACAATTTTTTAACCTAAATTAGCTGTTGTTCTATTTTCCTTCACGCAACTGGCCCGGTAGTTTTGTTACCTCGGAATAAGAAGCAGAAGTGATACTGCTGATAGCTAGGTCAGTTTGGCTGTGAAGAATATGGAGGGAATTATGGACGTTTTCCATCTTGTATTCCACCCCCCCTCCCCCCCTCCACTGCAGTGCTTTGCTAATTTTGGCAGTGATCCGGCCGAACCTCTGTCACCCAGGGTATGAAGAACAGAGCAGGTCGCAACCATTTTAGTATAAGGAAAAGTAAGGTTTTCTTTTAACGTACGTTTTAATATAAATCTGTCTGAATGTATTCGCGTTTCCAGTTTGTCAGTGACGTCGACTGCAATTGGAAACAGCCTTTAACTGTTGTATTTTATGATTTGTAAAAGTGATTGTAGTCTAAGCTATACGAAGTGTCAGTTTCACAAAATTAGCCGGCTCAGTATTCGACTGGAGAGGGGAAGGGACCTTGGTACAAAAGAGAAAATGAGGGAGAGGGGGTGGGGAGCCGATGGTAAGGGGATTGAATATTTTGAACAACTAAACGTGCCTCATGTTTCAGAAAATGACGGTGAAATTGAACCGTATTTAAACATTGGTGTTTTAAGTTACAGTGTACCTAGCTAACCGATCGAACTAATCAAGTAGTTATAAAAAATGTGTTTTTTCTGCATTGGCGAGTAAGCTGAATATGGGTTTTGATCGAAAAGGGTTGATATCGTGGTATGTTTTTTGCCCGTTAGGTGTGACGTTTCAAACGTTAGCCCTTCGTCAGAGGAGACACCAATGAAATCTGTTGGGCAAACGGTGGAAACGTCAGCTTTACACCAAACCCTACGGCGAATTACATATATCAACCCTTGTTGATCAAAATCCATAATCGGTTTCACCGAATAGATAATTTGCTTATATATTTAAGTATATTGTGAATTTTGACTCTGGACAGTTTTTTAAATACATATGGTGACCCCTTAATGACTTGTTTTGCCATTTTTCTCGTGTTTTTGTATCCACGCAGGTAATCATACAATGCAGATATTGATAGGCCTTCACAAAACACGTGTTTAAATCTGGCTGATCGTTAGCATATAGGAAAGTTCGCTCGCTAGAACTTAGCTGAATGTTGATAACATTCGGGACCTTTACTGGTTTTGCTTGAAATTTTTTTGTTTCAAAATTTGGTTGAAAAATGCTAATGAACTACTGAAAACTGATGGCGCAGATAACTGTAAATGTTTGTTCAAAACATGGTGGTGTGAATTCATGTTTTGATCACGGTCTCACAAGTTTATGTTTTTCTGCTCGGATCATCAGCGCCACCGCACATTTCAAAGCCACTCACTTTCTTGCTTCCCGTGAATCCGATATTCTCCCGGATGACGGATACGGGTAATATCTGGTACTGCTCCGTTTTCACGTTTCTTTGTTCATCAGGACGTTATGTGCAGACATATCACGTCGAGTGGAGATTAAATGAACTTCAAAAATAACATTTAACTTCATTTGCATTAATTGTTTGAACCTGAACAAAACCAAAGACACCTCACAAGTCAGTGACTTCGTAAACTGCTTTAATTTGCAGTTCCTGATCCCAACGGGACATTTTATTCAATTGAATCTACATTTTTCCTCTAACGTGCAACGGTCGCAAATGAACTTTCGATACAAATATGTGTTTTTCCAGCTCAAATGATTACACAAAGTTGAGAGCGGATTTGTCGCCTCACTTGCAGGAACTGAGAAGGATTAAGATGGATCAGTTCTTCTGCCATTGACGTCTTAAGTAAAAATCGTGGAAGTCACTGAAAACTGAATTCAGTCTTGGCATTTACTATAGTTTTATATCAATATTCAGTATCCAGGCAGTTCGGTTAGAGTGCCGGGCGTTCAAGTTGCGAGGTAAGGTTTGTCATTTGTAAACAAATGTATATCAAACCTCCTACTGGTGTGAATTGTTCAGTCTCTGTTTGTTGAAGTGAAATTGTTCTTACACGTAATAACACACTAAATCTTCTTTAGTATCTTTCAAACTTCGGCGAATAGCTACACGCAACCATTTAGGACCCATCCAGTCCAAGTTCCTATTGATTTCAGATCTTAATTTTTTTTCCTTCTTGGTTCACTGGCTACGGCGTTTGAATCACTACAAAAACAAGTTAATTTGCGTTTTCAGTAGCACTGAGTAAACATGTTGAGGAGCCGGTTGGCAAAGTGAATTCGCCTTTTAATGACAAGTAACATACAATAGCTTTACAGCAAGGGTTCATTAACGTCTTTTTCTTCTTATTTTCCAAAAATAAGAAGAAAAAGACGTCAACGAACCCTTGCTTTACAGCTTTTGCTGCAGGCAGGTTTTTGCAAGAAAATGGAAAGCGTTCTTACTAGCAGTTTAACATTTTGATGATGTCTTTTCGTTTTATAGTTTGTGCTGTAACATGTATTGTCACTGGGTAATGCGAGTCTGGGCATTTCTAACGAGAGGGCACTTGATAATTTTTTGTTATGGTCTGGGAAAAAAACAGCAGTTGGAGACTTTGGAAAGGACGAGCAACTTAGTGGTCAGTCGGGATTGTTATGGATCAGGACCCGTGGAAAGGACTTTACTGTTGTGTTCCGTAATTGTCGTATGTGAATCAAACGGACATCAACTTTACAAGCCAGAAAATAAGATGTCGACAGTTAGCTGTCAAGCTGTGTTGCGTTGTTCTTTACATCACGTCACCTTGTTCTTGACTGACAATGTTCACATTCATTACAGTGTGCTGTTTTTTTCAAGGTCTGCCAATTTATGTGCTTCTGCCTGTAAATCAAACGTCTCCCTCTCACGCATATTTTTTCTGTTATATTTGCATGGCCTTTTGATTGTTTTTGTGTTTGTTGTTGCGTTTGTGTTTATGTCCCGGGGTATCCAATCGATGAAATCGATAATCGATGGTAATCAATATTAATCGATACCAATCAATGTCAATTAATCGATTAATATTGATAATCGATGACCAATCGATGGCGAAGATTCGTGTGGTTATCGATTGGTATCGATTATCAATACTAATCGATAGATAAATTGTTATCGATTGGTATCGATTGGTTGCAGATTGACGGAACCGTAATCGGCGCGTAAAAACAACAACTTGGTACGTTGTAATTGTGAACAAAACTCATTTTAATGTTAGCAGGAGAACAATGCTCTCTTCTTTCTCTTCAACGTTAACGCCTAGTCCACAAATTTCCGTTTTCCTTTAATTTTGATAATCAAAAGTTTGTTCCATGGCCCAATCTATAGACTTCAAAAAACGGAAAGTGGTTCCATCGTGTCTTCACAGAGAAATTCTGGTAACAGAAGTTGTACTTTGGCAAACAATGAAATTGCCAACAACAGCAGCATAATTTGTTGCAAAATAATGAATAAAGCAGCAATACCTAGTGTTATAACAACGAACAAAGATCACATACATGTAAACTAAAAAATCTATTAAGGCGCCAATTGTGTCTAAAAGAAATAAAATATGCAGCAAAAGATAAGAAAGACGTTCCTTTTTTTCATCATAGTAATACGCGATGGGCCATTTTAGCTCTGGTGTTTTCCTGCTCGATTTTGTGGTATGTGCTGAACCGCCATCACAATCCTGGGTGGCATTGATTGCAGCGGATTTTGCCTCTTTGACTTTCCTCACCAACTCTGCCTTTTTTTCGTTTTTTGCGATACGTCATGTTCATTTCATCGACGTCTTGCGTAGACATAATGTCACGGAAAGGCAATGACGGGCAAGCGGGTAGTTCTAGTACACGTGCAACGGGGTATATTCTTTGCGTTGAGAAGACTGGGTCGGACTTCTTACCCAGGTAGTGTGCGTGACGTCTGTTCGAGATTGCTGAGCCAATCGATAGCAATCGATGAACGGTTTTTGTGTGGTTATCGATTGATCATCGATTGGCCGATACCAATCGATACCAATTAACTAATTTTATCAATTGATATCGATTGATCGATTGGATTTCCGATCATCGATTTCCATCGATTGGATACCCCGGGTTATGTTTCTGTTTGTGTGTCAGCCTATGTTTTGTTTTGTTTTTTGTTTTACTTGTGCTTGCAACGAGCAGGTTTCCCAAACCAACCCTCTCTTCCGCTCTACATGTACGTGTTTTTCGACTAGTCCAAAAATTTTGCAATTAGCGCAGGCGATCAATACAAACAACACGAGAGATACATATTTTGTTGATAATTTTATAATTTAGTATCGCGTTATTCCTAAACCAGTTGTAATTCGTTGCAAATACAGTGGAGACATTCGATTCATTTAACACTGAGGTTCGATTGTTTTCCACATTTCAAATCGCAGTCGAGGAAGCGGCTAGAAAAGTGAAGAAAGAATCAGGTTTTATTTTGGTTAACCATCAAAACAGGCTTTGTTGCACTGTACTGAGAGAGAGAAACTTTGTGTGTTGTTAAAACTGCGAGCTTCCCAATAAGTAAATCTTCCACGTTCTGCGTTGCTTTTCCAAGCGATACACAAGGCAACAGCGCCGTACCTAGAATTTTTTGAGCAGGGGGGCAGTACTGATATAGTTTCTCTTATTTCTGGGGGGGGCGGG
>JAOEJI010369089.1:0-10536 GCA_025448255.1 Umimayanthus chanpuru
CACCATAGTTTGATCACTAAAACCCTGGATACGTTGTGGCTAGTCCATTGTTTCAAGCGGGACCACCCCCCCCCCCCTTCCCAGTTATTTTCATAGCAAATCTCCCAACTTACCAGAAAACCTATTTGCTGTGAACCATTAGCTTAGGAAACAGTGTAGCTGTGAAGAAAACCCAAAATTCCCTGGCAGTATTTTAAAAAATTACTAAAAATTGTCACTTAGGCCGTTTTTACACTGACCTCTTCAATTATGCCTTGAGCGTGTGTTGGACAACAATTTATATGAGATGGTAAATAACCAACAAAGTGGTTAGCGCTTTGTTGGCCAGAAACAAACTCATATAAATCCAAGTGTGAATGAAATAACTGAGTGTTTTATTAAATTTTGTTAAAATTAAATTGCTCAAATACGTCGAAATTTAGCTTCCCATTCAAAGGTTAAAGCAGTTCCAGAATTCAGTTTAATATTTATTTTCCAGGAGTTCTCCAGGATTCAATTTAAAATACATGATTCCAGTTTGCAGGAAAAAAATATGTTCAAACTGTGTTTATATTTTGTTAAATATATACAGTAATTACATAAACAACAAATAATATGTTCTAGATAACAAAAACAAAATGCAATAATATATACTTTAGTCTATTTTATTATTTTATTATACTGTTTAAGGCCTGCTCACACAAGAGATCCAACCACAGAAGCAGATGCTAGAGTATTTAATGAAAACATGCATAAATGGAAGCGTCTGTGTCCAATCCACTTCCATTATTTTACACTTGTTTTTTTTGTCTCTTTTGCATCTCCATTTGTGCATACGTTAAATGTATCTCTAGTATGAACAGGTAATTAATAAATTTTCATTATCATGTTTTTTATTACACTCTACTATTTTATTGTTGTTAGTATGGGTAATTGAATGGGGCCAATGCAAATTTGGGGAAATTCATGCGTCTCTTGGCCAAACTGAAGTTACTTGCCTGAGCCATTTTAGTTGGCTTTGGAAATATAAGCTTTTTGAAACTTTGTGCTTAACAAAAATCAGTATTATCATTTTCATTGGTTTATGTAAAATGTCCACTACATGTGGGTGAGACGATGCATGGTTGCCCGAGTCCTCCATTTTATTTTATCCAGGGCAACGAAAGGGCCTCATGTCTTCATTCATAAGTTGAGATCAAATTTTGTGATGTCTGCCTTTACACGTACAGTACATGTGAATCTAGCAAAAGGAATTGGAGGTGGGGGGGGGCAGATGGTGCTCTTTCATTAGTCCCAGTATTATGCCAGGTAAAACATTTTTTTATCAAGAAAGTAAATGGGTACTATAATTATAAGTACATACTTGCAGCTTGGTACTAGCTTGTATATATAAAAGAACATGACCTTTGCCAGAGTCCTCAGAGTTTGCTTTGATTTTAACAATGTCTAAATATCTAATCTTAGTTAAAATTATTACCAAAAACCATCATTTACCTGCTGGCATGGTAGACAAACAAGTGGATGCTGTACATGTGAGTCATACAAAGGCCGGCCCAGTATGAGGTGTTCCAACACACATCCGACACTCCATGTATCACTTGCTTTGCAGCACAACTGAAATATGAGCATGGACAATCTTATAATTACTACTAAGGGGACATCCCAGGTTTTTCAGTGTTATGTTTAATGCTAATTAATAAAAAGTAGAAATAAGCAGACATCAGTATCACTACCATATAAGTCAGTTATAACTGTCTGGCAGATCGTGTACATGATGAGTGTCACTGAAGAACTACTGATTAAAATTTAATTTCAAATTCAGCAGTCAGAATTATGGAACTTTGCCATCTCTGTAGACTTCTACCTCTGTGTTCACACGGGGCTCGCAGTCAGGTAGTTGGAGCTGTCTGTTCCACTCTTGGACTTCTGGAGCCTGGTAACCACAACTCTGGATTGCCTGGTGAGGCTGCTACGGACGTCAAAGTCAATATATTTACAGATTGTAACACAATAGGGTTTGAAGTTTTCACTTGTCCACAAGTCAAAGACAAGTAAAAGCAAAACTTTTAGTTATTTAGTAGTCTAGTAAGATTATCCCTAAATTAACATTGTAACCGTATCTCTAGCAATCTACATGTAAAATGTTTTAAAATAATAAGTAATAATCTATATTTGAGATTTCCATTGATACTGCACCAACTTTAAATAAATATAAATTTTTGTATCAAAGCAAGTCTTGGTCATACACTGTATGTCACTTGAAAGTCTAATATGTTAAAAAGCACACATTTTGAGAATGTCTATCTGAATGATAAGGGCATTTATTGTATAACAATAAGGGTCCCCTATACCCTTTCTAATATCAGAATCACGCAAAATTATTTGGCCTTTTCACGCATCACGGGAAATTCAAAACAAGGTTTCACATTCACAAAAAGTCAAAATTCGAATTCACGCGGACGTAAAATAGATTTATACCAAGAATCACGAATCATGGAAAAATAACATTCTCAATCACGCATCACAGAAAAAGGATAGGGGACCCTCAACAATCACATCAAGTTAAAGACAAGGAATAAATTGATTGCTTAGTATACTATCTAGAATGGACTGTACACTATTCAGGTTAAAAAGCCCGCAGCTACCGTAATATTGAAACTTACATGTCCATCAGTAAAGCTAAGTCCAAAGTCTACCAGCTTGAAACACCCTTCATCTCCACTCCACATAATATTACCCAGCTTGATGTCTCCATGTATAATTCCATTTTGCTGAAGGTAAGTGAGTGCATTAAACAAATCCATTGCACACTTACGAACCACATAAACAGGGAGACCACAGCCACCAGTCTTGCGAAGAATTTGATGAAGAGAATAGTCCAGCAGTTCATACACTGAACACAGTTGAATATCTTTACAGTAAAAGCAGTCCAGTAGTTGAACTAGAAACACAGAATGAAAAAACATAGAATCATATTTTGAAATGTGATGAAATGCTTGACTAAGTTTGGTATATGGTTAATAACCTGTTTAATTAAAAAGTGTTCGTACGTACTAGCTTAGCAGTACATGTAGATTGATCTAAATAATGTAAACTTCTATCTGGCTTGAAATTTTCGATGGTGGCTTTGTTGTTTATTGTTTATTCTTTAATATCTATTATAAAAATGCTATTACATGGAAGGGGGGATTTGTGAAGGTTTTGAATTTAATATTTATCCTATAAATAGTATACACATAGGTTTAAGACCATATGTGACTTTTCACTACTACTACATTAATAATAATAATAATAATAATAATTAATAATAATAATAATAATAATAATAATAAAGGCAGATCTATTTGAGTGCTAGAACTTCTAGTTTTTTTACAAATGTTTTACTAAGCTGTATCTTGGGAAAATACATTAAAATATGTTATTAAATATATATTTCAACTGAGGCTAAAATAATGTTTATACAAAAAATTTGAAGCAATATATTTAAATGAACGAACAACAAGATTACTCCAACTCCAAGACTTACCCACGTGCATCGATCCTTCCATAGCGTCCTTTCCTTTCTCTGCGTTGAGATTTTGCAATAGTTTCGCTTCCTGTAAGCCACTATATTCATACTGTTTCCCACTGTTGAATATTTTCACTGTTACTTGTAATCCACAAACAGTCTGGGACAGTGACACCGTGCTGTTCTCTTCATCAGACGCATTTCGAACTTGCTGCTTTGCTTTCCAAACAACACCGTAAGTCCCTCGCCCGATTTCATGCTCTAATTCAAAACTGTGCGAGGAACTTTCTAAAACGTCACCTTGGCGAGACTCCATGGCACCAAGCTCCGAGTGGCCACATTTTCTCAAGGAAAACGGGCAGGAAAAATCATCGTCTTCAATTTGCCGCCATGTTGTTAATAAACACAACCTCAGCAGGGGAGGGTGAATCACAAATATTGCAGTTCACCATCGGCATCCAGGACTTCATTTGGTTTCACGCTTTCTTCACTTGAATCTCTTCTTCCAGCTAAATCTAATTGCAGTTTTTATTAAAAAAAGGAGTTCTAGAAACTAAACTAACTACTTGAAAAAGAATACAATCTTTCAGCTCTCTCTAGCACCCTTCTCATCCTCTCCTCCCTCGCAACAAAATTTCGCTGCGAGCGTTGGAGATTGCACACGAGAAGACTGGAGACGAAAACATTTACGCTTGCGCACAACAGATTTCAACAAAAACACCGCCATGTGACAGAAAAAAGCAGGAATAATTTCTATTTTGCAAGATGCTATTTGATTAAAATGGAAAGCTCTTCAAGTTTTCGTGAAGAAGAAGACCCAGACTACTCGACAGTGAACCAAGAAAACAGAAGAGAAAACATTAATCTCAGTTTACAACAGCAAGATGCACGAGAACTGGCGACTCAGAAAATTGAGAAGATAATTCGGCAACAGTTTGCTTTTGAAATGCATCTGAAAGAGCGGGAAATCGAACTAATTGATCAGAGGATTAGTCAAGCCAAAATAATGTTGGATAGACTGCGAGCTTGCGTTTTGGCAAAGTATTATGGAACGTCTGAGGTTGACAGATCGAGCAAAGCTGCAACACTTTCGAAGAGCAAGGACGGTCAGATTTCCAACAGGGGCACATCTGTAGCTGAAGCTGTGAACCTTGAAAGAAAAACACGTTTGGGTAGTCCCCAAGTTGTTTCACTGCGAAATAAAATTACCAAAGAAGAGAATATTGTTTCAGGGATTGACAAAAGCTGCGCAGCCTCGATCTCATGCACCGAGCGACTGAGTCAATTCACAACTCCTGAAATTGACCCCACAGTTGTGCAAAAGACTTCTCTGACAGCAGTTTCTGCCAGTAATGATGCAGATACATCTGTTGCTCACAGTAGTCAAGATAAAATAGTCTCTCAAGACAGACTAGTGCAATTGAAAACTCAGTTTTCTGAGCTGGAAACACTGCCAAGCCAGTCTGATTCAAGATTTTATATCAAAAAGCAAGTTATCGTTGGTAATACATCAAAGTATATTCCAATGGAGAAACGCGAGGCAAATGATAAGTCGACCCATAAATGGATGGTGTATGTACGAGGCCCCCCTAATGAGCCTCACCTCGACAAATTTATCAAGAAGGTGTGGTTCTTTCTGCACCCAAGTTACCGACCAAATGACATTGTTGAAGTGAGTAAACAACCTTTTCATTTAACAAGACGTGGATGGGGAGAATTTCCTATTCGAGTACAGCTTCATTTCTTGGACCAAAGAAACAAGAGAGTGGACATTATTCATGAATTGAAACTGGACCGGACTTACACAGGTCTTCAGACTTTGGGTGCAGAAACTGTGGTGGACTTAGAACTTGATAGAAGGACATTCCCAGAATATGGGACGCCTTTTGTCTCAGAGTTAAAAACAGAAGTTGCTGTTGGAAATTGTAATGAAGAAAGTTGTCAAACACAAGTAAATGTTGAAGCTGGGAAAGACAACGAATCCTATAATGAAAACAGCATATCAAAAATTAAAAGGAAAAGTGACTCTGAAGGTGTAAATCAAATGACATTTGTGGATTCAACAACTGGAAAGCATCCTAGTCTTAAGAGGGTCAAGATGGAACCGCAGTCTGCAGTTTCAGCACTTTCATCAGCTGTCACCACTCCTTTTAGTAGTCGAGCCAGCTCAAGATGCACAAGTCCTGAGCCAGAGTTGAAAAAGGTGCTTTGCAGAAAGTACAGCGATGAACTTGAGAAGAGTCTTCAGTTGTCTGTCAAGCTACATCCACTAATTGATCCAGCTCGAAATGTAAATGTTTACCCATATTGTGCTTCCTCAGTTGAGGAATTTCTGAACTGGAATGTTGGAAAACAACGCGCCTGTGAGTTGCACCGGTCACTAGCTATGAAACAGCATATCCTGCAGGTCTTGCCATCATGTGGGCTAACCACTAAAGAGGTTATGATTTGGTCTCGCCGATATGGCTACACACCCCAAGATGAGCTGCCAGTGAATCAAGGAAACTCCTTTTGTGTTGTCTGTGGAAGACCTGTAAACACTGTTCAAGAGAATGACAATGGTGAATCTGTCAGTGCAAAGCAAGATACTTTTCTTCATGAAGATTGTTTAGTGGAAGAACAATCTCTTAAGTCATTGTCCAACTGTAATGAGTTCTTGTTAGCAGTTGAAACAAAGGAGCAAGGGTTACCAGATCTCCCGAGTAGTAATGACCTTGAGGATGAAATTGAAGTCGACGTAGTTGGAGTAGAAAATGTTGATAGGTCAAAGCCAAGGCAAAGCTCAGGCACTGATTGGATTCCAATGACAGAGGGTCAAAAATGGGTGCGATCAGTTGCTGGAGAAATTGGTGTCACATTTCAAGCTGTGAATACTAAAGGTGTTCGTTCAAACATTGTGGAGGAGATGATTCTTGGTGGTTGCAAAAAGCTTGTGGAGGAAGTTATCAGAACTGGTTTTGCATGTGCTGCTGACCAGTCATCGCCTTTTCAGTCCAAACTTTTGGTGCCTTTGCACTTACACAAAGCTCTGGCTTCTCTTCCACACTGTGATTTCTTGAGTAACTCTTCTCTGGGGATTTTGGTTGAGAAAACTCAACAATTGTAAGGCTCAGAAGGACCATTTATACAAGAGAAAAATAATATGATCTGCAACTAAACTTATATGTGACTTGGATGTACATAAACTGCTAACTGGCTCATATAAAGGAGCAGTTCTCATCCAGGATAACATGCATCTTAGATAAGAACAGAGCTCTCAAAACACATCCAGCATTAGTTGCAGCTAAGCTGAGATGCAACTATTACATGTACTAAGTGAAGATGCAAATATGCAATTTCATACCTCTTAGAACAGCAGTTTCAATTCAGCATAGGTTGTAACTTAACTTGGTTACATCATATTTTTTTTCTTATAAATGGCCCAGCATTGAATTTTACTACTATTTTTGAAATGCAAATACAGCATATTTATTTAGTCTCGAAATATTTATTGAGAAAACACTCAGATGGCAACAACTACTGGCATTAATGACAGTGTTAACATTTTCAATCCAAGGCATATGTTTATCATCATCTGCAATCTCCCTGCAATGTATAACAGGAATGTGGAATGTTAATTGAATTAAAACAAAGGGACTGATCATAAAAGCATGCTTTTGAAAATGAACTGTCAGAATTTCCTAACCAGATGTGAAAATGGTATACGGTATGGGGGAACAGGGAGCATTAACAGTATATTCACATGCGTCAGTTTTAGTTTCATTGATGTTGCCAACAATTTCACTGATACTGGAACCAGTCATCTCTTGTTAGAGATCTTTGGATTTAACTACAAGTACCAGTTTGTTTATGGTTACGACTTCTTAGAGCCAAGAGACCTTTATAGATTTGACTACGAGTATGAGTTTGACTATGAGTTTGACTTCTTAGCTTTTGAACCTTTAATGTTGACTTTTAGATCTTCAGCAATTCCTGTAGTAAACGGAATCGCTACAAACTTTGACCAGACATTGATTTTCTGAACTTGGAACCTTGTACTAAAACGTTGTACTTCTAGTCAAGGCCATACTAAACGTCTACTGTCTTGTACAGCACAGACTTGCCGCCAGTGCAGTGTGGCTGGCAATCTTAACCAGAGTTTTTTCTGTTGGCTAATTTTTGAAGAAAAAGTTAATCTTTTTCATTCAATTTTTTCTAGGATGACAAACCTGTACCCTCCCCCCCCTTCCCAGAGGCTTTGATCAATTCCTTTACTGCTCGCAAATAGACCAGTTTCGAATTACGCTTCAGTTCTCGCGGAGAATAACCAGAAGTTGAGGTATCGTGCCAAGTTTTCACACATTTGCTGAGTTTTCTCGCACAAAGCCTCGACTTAAGGTTATTGTTCGCAGGAACTGAAGTGTAATTCAAAAGTGGTCTATTTAACACATTTCCAAAACTATCACATTTTTGAACCAGTGTAAATCAATAATATAACTTTTTGCATTTCCTTTCTTAACCCTTTCTTTTCTAAAAATATTAAATGATGGGTTGATAAATTCTTTTTTCTTCAATCTTATCTTCATACATTTATACTCATTCTATTCTTATGAGGCACAAGAGAACATGGATGATGTTAAACGTGGTGGGTATGAAAGGGTTAAACGAGGGCAAAACAATCGATGTTTAATTGTATTTTTTGTATCCCAATATCTGGTTGGAATTCAGTGCATAAAATTGATGTTTAATATGATAAATTCGCAAGTTTTCTCATTGGATTCTCATTGGGCGCTTTTGCAGCGTGTCCAGTGTGACCTATAATCCTATAAAATTCAGTATTTTCAGCACTGTCTTAAAAATCTTGTTATTTGGAAAAATTACCAACATTGTCCTATGTTTTCAGCCCTAAACTGAAAAACATAAACTGAAAAAAAGTTTTTAAAAATGTCTAAAAGAAGGAACTGAAAAGAATAATTTGTGGACAAAGGTCTGATGCCTTTTTCTGCCCTTGTCTATCGAAAAACAACCCTCGGTCTCCTTCGTCTACAACAGTGTTTAAGTGCACAAAGAACTGAGGGTGCATAAATAATTAAATTCTAGTAAATAGCTTTTTTATAAATATTGTAATTATAGCAGAGCAATTCAGCGCTTCGTTGCAAATCGGTTTTTAGTGAAACAAAGTTAACTTCATCATAACTTCATCATAGACTAAATTTTGTCTGCCCTTAAAGCTTGCAGCATAACAAAACCACACATGGTCAGGAAAAAAGATATGGAGCAACATCTCCACTACTTGTCTGCACAACATGATGAAGTGTGGATCCACTACTATTGTTCTGAATTTTTTGGTCATGCTGATAAACAGTTTCCAATTCCATTTTGTCTATTTTGAAGAATGACAATGTGCCTTTGAGTCAGCTGCTGGGATTGGGAAGTGAAGGACCAAATGTTGATAAGATGGTAAAGCGACTTTGGAATGTAGGTGAAGATTACCTGTCCTGTGCAGTGGTTTTGTAGATAATGGCACCTGTAATATACACATGATTCATAACAGTTTTGGAAAGGGGCTGGCTAAGTATGGAAAAGATTGTGAACAGTTTGCAATCAATTTTCACAATATTTTCAAGTATCCTGCAGCATGGCGAGAAGATTTTCGGGAACTTCAGCTGAACTTAGGCCTTAAACAGAAAGTTTCCTAGAGCACACCAGTTGTAAGATGGCTGTCAATCGAACGGCATCTGCAAAAAAGATCATGGAGCAATGGAAAGCGTTTTATAGTTTGCGCATTACGATAAAGTGACCCCAAGAGAACACCTCAAGCAAGTCAAAGCAGCTATCAAGAAACCGCTGAGATACATGTATCCTTGTACAACTTAACTTTCTTGCTTCAACAATTATCTTTTTGTGGAGTTGATGGGAAATTGTCAGTGCGATGAACCGGGGATGCACATCCAGTGTGAGCAAATGGTGAAACTCATGAGAACATTTTTTATCAGGTTTGTCAAGGAGGATGTAATGGCATCCGTCAATGCACCTGGACTGACAAAGCTCGATGTCTCAAGACAATTAAATGAGTTATGGAGAATTTATCCTAAGAGAATTTACAGGATCAGAGCTGAAAAAGCTGAATGCAAATCTGTCTTGCAGGGAGTTCGTTCAATTTTTCAGCAGTGTCAAATTTATTCAAGCAAAGCTTCCCCTTTCTAACAAGCTCCTGCAACTCCTATCCTGTTTGAATCTTGAGAGGATAAAACAGACACCACTTTCAGCCGTTGAATATGTTGCCAAACAGATCCACATTCCTGACAATGAAGTTTCGTATGTTAGTAGATGAGTGACGAGCATATGTGCATGATGAGGATAAGAAGACTGCTGGGGATTGGATCATAACTGGATAGAGGTATTTAAACTTAGACAGCAGCTGGGAACATCGAGTCCCCAAAATATTGAAAAGGTGCATGGTCAAAGGAGTACTTGTTCTTCGACATTGCAATGCTGATGTTGAGCGTGAGGTTTCAATTAAAAATCATGTATTAACGTCTGAAAGGTACAAGCCAAATGAGGACAATAAATGGTTTCAGACTCCACAAAATCAAATTGTGAATTTCTCAGATCCACGCAAACGAATGAGGCCAGAAAAGATACCAATAAAACGTAAGATACTCTCCAGTGCCAAGTCAACGTACCTGTTCTGTATACCAGAGAAAAGTTGAGGAAGAGAAGGAGCAAGAAGAAAAACAGCGGAAGTTAATGGAAGAAGAGAAAGTAGCAGCAGCTGAACGAAAGAAAGAAATGGATTGCGAGACAGGCATCGCCAAAAAGCGCTAAGAAATAAGCAGAACAGACCCACTGTACTTTTATTCTAATTTTACAAAATCTGAAAGCGATACAATGTCCTGACTTTTTTGCCAATGCTAATTAAATTTTGGGTTGTTTTTATATTGTATGCCCATATCCAAAAAGAGTATGTAGAGCAGCTTGCTACTGCATGAACAACGCTATAATTCAGTTTGTAACATATATTGTTGTGGAACTTTAACCCTATTCGGCCTGGGCTTTTTTGGAGTTCC
>JAOEJI010369200.1:0-10535 GCA_025448255.1 Umimayanthus chanpuru
GTGCAAATAGTGCATGGGAGTGAGGCGTGGTGGTGAAATTGATCAGCAAAACGTCATCATGCATAAGGCCTATTGGCAGAAAAATTCTAAAAAATGACTTAAGACCATCTGAGGATCCCAAGTGGACATAACAAAACTTGCAGTCTTAACAGCTGCCAACTTTCAATAGCGGGTTAAGGGCATTTGGCTTGCATGTCATTCATTCAAACAAACTTAAGCGGGTCATCGTCACGGACAGAATAACATAGTTATACTGGTACACCAACTACAGTATTTACAACTTTAGAGCTTTTGTTCTTCCTCCAACATTGGTAAACATGTTCCACTTCACTCGATTGTGGCAGTATAAAGGGGCACACTCCAAGCACAGTGCCAGGACCATAGAAAACCCGTGAACAGTGAACCACTTCCTTGTCATCATGCCGTAGCCAGTCATACACTTTCTCCCAACCAGCAACTCTAGAGTGGAGGAACTTGAATTCCACAAATCCACTATGACTATCAAGGCTTCCAAGAGCTCGGCCAAAGTAAAAAGTCTTGTCATATTCAACCGCATAGTACCTCTGGTCTTGAATGAATGCCTGTGTGTAGTCCTGCAACTCCTGGTGATGGAGCTCAAGGATCATCAGATGCCTGGCACTACTGATACTGCTGCTGCTGGGAACAGGTGATTCAAGGATTCAAGATCTGGCGAACATACAGACGTACACACCACAGTCGAACGAGTTTTGCTGCTGTGGAATGTCCTCTGGTGTGTTAGTTGAAATCTTCTATGCGAATCCAGCACTTTCATCGCGTTGACCAAGAAGCTGCAACATCTTCGCTACTGCATTCACTGCAGATGGCTTTGTGAAGGTCGTAGCCAAACTATCCAATACAAGGATTTCACGCTTCTTGGGAGCCACCACAAGAAGAACCCAATGCTGGCTCTTGCTAGGATTAACTGGAACCAAAACAAAGTCTTGCTCCATCAATGCAGTCTTCTTTCCTATCAGCTTTGTACGGTGCTCTTCACTGCCCTCCCACTTTTCGAATTCTTCCCAGCCAAAGGTTTCAACTTTTATCCCTTTTGAAGCAGAACTTGTGGCAATGAGCTTCAAATAAGCTTCAATAGCAAAGGTTGTCAAATAGTTCCCTTCATCGTTTGTCTTTCCTCCATAAAGACTTTCAAGATCTTGGTCATCGACAAACTGGGTTCTGCCAAACTTCACTGCACCACCAACCAAACAATCCAGAAGAGGCTCATTGTGTTTTGGAAGGTCACATGGTACTTAAGTGCTAAGCTTGGCAGCTGTTGTTTTATCAAGTCCACGGTGTACTTTGATGCCTGCAGGTAGCTGAAATTTACTTCCAGTGCTTACTGACTGATTGGTAACATTTTGTCCCGAGAAATGAATGGAGACTGTAGTTTGATTTCTTTTCTGGTTTTCCTGGTTCATCAGTTGTTTTCTTTCTTTTAGGGGGTTGACCAACAGGGCTCATGCTTTGCGTTCTTTTCTTGACTGTTTCTGGTTTGGCATCTGAAACTGGCTTGATATTCTTCAGTGAGCGTCTCTCGTTGAATGTCCTAGGAAAGTCCCTCGCATCAGGTGGGGGTTGAGGCTTGTCCTTAGAAGCAGTACCGCTTTCCTGATCAGTTGTCTTGTCACTGGATCTTTCTGGTTTGTTTCGTTGCACGGGATCTAGCTTGCCCTTCCTTGCACTTTCTGCTTGCCTTTCGTCTGCCAATGCAGACTTGGTGCGTAGGTTCCAGTTAAGGAAGTGGACAGCTTTCAACGTGCTGTCATCAAGGGATCTTCGTTTGTCACTCAATATGTCATGATAGGAGGAGAATGATCTTTCGACATCATACGAGCCGACTGTCGCCGTGCAGTAGCAAGAGGCAAGTTTGAACAGCTCAGGCAATTCAGCTGGCTTGGACTTCCAAAAGAGCTTCAGATCAAATCGCCCCTCACTACTGCCTTTGACTGCATTGGGACCAAGAGACATTGTATACATCTCCCATTCACTCCTCGATACTGCTTTAAACCCAGGGATGCTGTCTATGGAATCAAAGTTGAGGTCCAAACCAACAAGATTTTTGGGATTAAGAACTCTTATTTGCTCAAGAAATTCTGATGCTGGTTGCCCTCCATCCACAATGTACTTTGACAGCTTGTCGTGGGCCTTAACAAAAGCTGACTGGAAGAGACTGGCCAACTCACTCTTCTCAGATTTCGTGAGCTTCAAACCATCAAAGCAGAAAGCGAGGTCTTTCTCAATTAATCTCGAGTTTCCATCCAGGTACTAGAGCAAGTTCTGAAGTTGACCGTGAGCTTCAGTTGCATGAGGAACTTGTTGTTGAAAAAAATTCAAATAGAACATATGAATCGGTGCTTTTACTTTAAGGAAAGCAAATTCAGCTTGAAGCTTCGTCATGAACTGTTGATCCTCATATATTTCTTCCAAACGTAACAGTGAGTTGCTTGCCATGCTTCTCCCTCGGCTAATCTCTTCCTTTACAAATTCTTCAAAGAGCAAGTATCTATCTGCATGGTATTCCACACAGTCAAACCACGCACTCCAGCTCTTGGTTGTTGGATTTGGTGGCATAGTGACATGGTTGGCATTCTGAACCTTTCGTAAAAAATTCAGAAATCGGCTCTTTCTTCCGCTGGGCACAAAAAATAGATTTCGAAAACATTTAACAAACTCGCTGACTTCATTAAAGTTATTCTTGAAATCAGAGGCCACAAGATTCACAATGTGGCTGTGGCAGGTAATATGTACACAAGCTGGAAATAGGCAGGACAGAGTGTCATTAAATGCTTTCTTCATGTAAGAAACGTTATCAGAATTGAACACAATGACATTGTCATAGTCTATGTTGTACTCGTTCACAGTTTTTACTACTGCTTCGGCCACAGTTTTATTGTTTGTAGCAGTTAGAAATCTTGTGTCCAACAGGCATGCAACATTATTACCATCTGGAGACAACTCGTCGAAATCAAGAAAAACTGCCATGACATCTGGCACATACCTGCCCTCATCGTCACTAACCTCGTCTGCAATCAACGCTACCTTTTTGCCTTTGACCAATTCTTTCATTTCTGCTTTTTCCACCTGATACACATCGAATAAATAACAATCGCGTAACTGTGAACACTTAGGGATTGCCCCACCACTGATAACATGATTCTTCAAAAATTCCCTCACAAATGTGTTGTTCGTTTTGTTCAGGGGAATGTTCCCAGCCGTGCACACTCTAATCCATTCATGGCAGGTCTTAACGTTGTCAATTCGTGCTTCGATTTTGCAGCTCAAAGCAGTCTTGAGGGTGTACTGCTTTTCTCCCTGTTTCCATTCAGCATTCCTTTTGTGCGTTGCAGACGCTAGGTGAAGGTTTAAAACTGATTTTCTTAAATGGTCGAGCGCTACGTTGCACGAGGAACAAAACAATTTATTTTGCTGGGCATGAAATGTTCCTTTTGGATAATCTTTCTGGCGTTCTTCTGCAGTAATCTTTGTCGGCAAATGCGCTTTCTTCTTCTTTGTATCAGAGATTCAACTGTTTTTACCAAGAACTTATCCATTATAACAAAAATGCACGGGAAAGATGCACCATTGCATTGAAGCGTTTTCAAAGCACATCATCAAAGCAAATTTTCCCGCGAATAGCTCCAGCAAACAAGAAAATGGAATCTATCAGCGTTTTTCAATGGTCAGCCAATGTGTTATTGTTTTGCTGTACGCTAATAAGCACGACCAATAGAATAAATCGGACCTAGGCTCCCGTTTTTTTAAACTGCCCTCGGCGCCTGGACGTTTTCTTTGCAAAATATTATTTTAGAAAAAAATTAAAATAAAAACATTTTTTAAAATTAAAAACTGTCCTTTTCCTTTTTCTAAATTTATGTGTTTCTTACTAACAAGCATCCAGTGCTGTAGAGAAAGAAATTCGTGCAGGAAAAGAAAGCAAAAGAAACAGGAAAAGAAAGAAAAAATTTTCCACCACACGGATTTGAACCTGGGACCTCTGGAGTCATAGTCACCCACGCTAACCACTGGGCTATGTACGCCATTTGCTTTAACTAGTGTGCTTGATAGTTATAGGTCATTAATTAACGAATCCAGTCCCCCACGCGGAACGTAACCCGCGTCTTTTTTGCTGAGTGCTCGATCGTTGCGCTTAATCCCGGGCGCTTAATTTGAGGAAATGTGTGTTAAGTGGCGTTTGCGTGCCTGCAAAAGCAATTTGATGTGTGTTTGTTAGCAATTTCTTGTTTCTTATTGTACTAATGGTGCGATTTATGCGCGATTATGCGAAAATTTTTGAATTATGCGGCATTATGCGATTTTGGGTCTATTGTGCGGGATCGCATGATCGCATAATATCAGAGGGCCTGATGTAAACCTGGTTGGAGTAAAAAAAGGGTTCAGAATTAAGACAATCTTAAACCAAGCTCGAATGTCCAAAAGTCATTTTCTCAGCTCACTATCAAAATTTACATAATTATATAGGATAATTTCAATTCCAACAGGAAAAACTAATTTGCCCCAAAATGCATTCATCTGAAGAGGTTAGTGCAAGAACGACCTGGATGACTTCTTAAAGAAGTTCAGGTGACAAGCAAACAAGTTTGAATTTCCTTTGAAAAGTTCTAAATTAAATTGAAATTTATACAGTAAAAAAAACATTAAAAACTTTGTGTAGATTTCACACTGAACAAAATTACTTCCAATTGTGTGACTATACAATCATGTAGTATAAGTATAGAATCATATTATTAATACCATTTCTATCTATAACTGTGGTCTTGATCTCTCTTGCAGCATCCTAGGAGGTTTAGTGATAGCATTTGAAGCTCCCATATGCTGTCAAAACTTTAGTTGGCTGATGAAATGCAGTGAATGGATAGATAACCACTTCAGATTTTGGATGAAAGGAACAATGTATTTTCTGTAAGTTTGTGTTTGTGGTGCAAGGACAGATCCGGAAATTTGAATGGTGGAGTCCTACTGACAGTAACAGTGTCAAAGCATATAGTTCCTGTAGATCAAGGGTGGTTCGATCCAAAAGCATTTTTTTGGGGTCTCGAAAGAAATTCTTGATTTTAAAGAGAGACCACTTAATTTAATGCCATTTCTTACATATAAATTAATTAATATTTTCAATAACAAAAAATTGGTTCAAACTTGATAGGGGTGCTTGGCATCTGCCCCCTTCCCACGCAGTCCACCAAGGAATGGCAGTGGTGTATCTCATTTTATGTAAATTTTTCCATGATGTTAGTGTACTACTGGTAATTAAGGAATGTGCGATGCCAATTAAGGTTACATGTACAAGGTATGGTCATTAGTTTTTCTGTATTCAACAGACTATTAAGTACTAAATATTAAATCCTGCCAGTGTAAAATAATGTGTAAACCCAAAGTGAAAAATTATGTGTCACTCTATATGTTATATAACTGTGCACATCAATTTAAATTGTGCACTCTAGCCTGTTGACTCATTCTGATGCAACTCCATAGATTATTATATACTGTACAGTCAAGCTGTACATTCATCACAAGCCATACATGTACATTTGCAACAACACTATTTTAAAATAAAAGTGGTACATGTACTTAGACGAAGCTGTCATGCTGGCATCCTGTTGTTTTCATAGTCATCATGACTAATTATCTCTTGTTACAGATTGGCCTTTGTTCCTGTGATACTGTGTGCAGAGGTGTCAACATTCTGTGGAGGTGGTGCAGTGTTCATTACAGCAGCCCTGTATGGAGTCTTAGCAATTGGGAAAAAGTGAGTTTACAAGCTTTGCCTTTAATTTTATAAAGAAATCCCCAAATTGAGTACCTATTTCCTCGAATAAACGCCGTCCTCGAATAAACGCTGCTCTCGAATAAATGCCGCACCTGAGAGCCAAAATATTAATGAATGCCGCCCTTTATTCAAATATTGAACAAAATAAAATAATTATAGTACAATATAATAAATACCAGCCTTGTTTATTAATTTATAAACGCTTATCAGAGCATCCAATGTTTCTGGTGAACTGAGACATCAAGTGTATCTGTTTTTCACATTCAGTTGCATATTTGAAATGTAAGCATAAAGCCTGGAAACCTAGAAAAGAACAGACAACAAACTGAAACATCGAATTTATGACGTTCACTTTTTACAAGCGCAGAGCGGAGTTGTTTAAAACTGTGAGTTTAATGTTTGAAAGGCACAGACAAAAATACGCAACATCGAATTTATCTGATTTCTTACGCGTTTACAAGCGCAACAAGTTGTAGTTTTAAAACTGTAAAGCTTGATCAGTACAGCAAGACAAAGAACTGTGTCTTTTTTCTACTTTTTAAAGTAAACGCCACCCTCGAATATACGCCGCACCCAAATCATGAAGAATTTAATAAATGCCATGGCGTTTATTCGAGGAAATACGATATATGTACTGTACCCACCTAAATTTAAGATTAATGAAATAAGGTAAATTATTGCAAAGATCTGCAAACGCAAAAATAACAGAACTTGTAGAAGATCTTCAGATTGTTAAAAACACTTACAATTTTCTTTACTCATTTGGTTTTAAAACGTAGCTAGTAGAGTTTGTTTTGGGCAAAGTGTTGTGTAACCTGTGGCTTAGTGCTACTAAGAAACGTGTTTGATTAGATGTAAGATGATTGGCTATCTGTCACCTCATACCCAATGCGTGTTCCAGTCAAAGATTAATTGTTAGTTATTTGGTACTATAGATTAAAAGCGTGTTCAGACTAGCGGCGCACACGCAAGCGCAGTAAAACAAGTGTGAATGTAACTTGACGCTAAGCCAGGTAAGCCCGGGCCTACCAGTTTTTCTGAAACCCTAGCACTTTTCTTCATCCAATTTCTTTCATTTCGGAAAATGAAGGCACAGGACAGACAAAATTGCCCCTCGGGCTTACCAGAAAAAACTGGCTGGGTACGCGCCTGCAGACGCAAGAAAAAAGGAAAGTGCACTTTTTCTTGCGCACATCTTGCGCTTGCGTTTGCTTTTGCTTTTGCTTCACAAACTTCCAAGTGTGAATGGAAGTGACGCAGACGCAGGCGTAAGCCTTCGCCTGTGTCGCTTGCAGCTCTAGTGTCAACATGCCTCAAGCAGTTGGAAAAGGGCCTAGTAATTAATTGTACCAAAAATATGGCGGCTGTACGTTTTACCACAATACCTTGCGAACCTGACACAGCCAGTAGACACAGAGAACGCCACATGCTTAAGGTTACTGTTCAGTTTGAGCGGTGTTTTCGGTTAATGGAGCATGTTTCCGTTATTTCGTGACGTATCTCTATAAACCTATATATCACGGAAAAGCTTATCAAATTCTCTAAATCGCTGTTTAATTTTTATTTGGTAATTTCAAACAAATAAAGAGAACGAACACCTTGTTTTCCGACTTTTGTTTTCCCTTTCAGGAGTTCCAAGTCGAACGTCCTGCGTTTGATGGCACCAATTATTACATTGTCATATTTGACATTACTCGCAGTCCAAAACCGTGTCAGCGTTTTTTGAAAGGCCGCTTTGTGTATATTTTACAGCCAAAACCCCGTAATAGTACTTTCGTGATCGAAGGCGGCGGTGTTTTATAGTGATAATTTGGAAAGTTTTCAAAATTTCAGAAAAGCTGGCACGGTTTTGAACTTCAGTACTTTAGCTATAAAACTGCCAAATTTCAAATCAGTGGACGAATAACTGCCCTAGCTGGAACCTCGAGTGTCTCATAGTTTTGACATAAACATAATCTCGAGAAAAAAGCTTTTAAAAGTTTTGGCGTCCCCTCAGACTCACTTCCGGTGAAATTTTTCTGTTTTAAAATCTCGTTCTGTATATGACATATCACAGTTTTTTTTCGCTATTTTAAAGCTTTGCCTCTGATGCAGTCGCCTTTTCCGGAATAGTCAGTTCTCACTTGCACTTTGTTGCTGTTATGTTTATCAGGGGTGGGGGAAATACACAACAGGACAAGTCTGAAGACATTGAAATGAAGGCAAGTTTGGTTGACAACAAAGGAGATGCTGAACATCTGGAGCCTCGCCAATAACCACAATCAAAAATTTGACATGCTTAAGTGGCCATGAATATCAGGGGGGAGGGGAGAGGTGATGGTCACAAGCGTTGGTATAGGGACTCTTTCACGGCTGAATGAATGATTAGAATCTTCTCATTTTCAGAAACTAAATCTTCACGTTATTTAACCAAAGAGTTCTAAAAGAAACGTCTTGATCCACTAAAAAGACTTTGATCAATCAGTTCCGCCAAGGCTCCATGCATGTTAACCAATTTGATACTCTACGTTCTGGCTGCCGCAAAATCCACAACATGACAATAGTTACAAACCAAATTAATGTCCGCCTCACACGGACCGACCGTACAATTTGCCTTTTATAACACTTAAATGGGTATCTGAACCGAGTGAATGTTGATAGCTATTTTAGCTTGAAATTTCACTGCCATGTTAGTGAACTGATATCAGCATATGCGAAACCGTGAAAGAGCCCATGCTTTCAAAATAATGTAACTTTTTAAGAACTACTAATCACCCAGTTTAATGGTTGCTCTGGTAAAAGTACTGACTAGTTAGTATACTGTTACTGTACACAGATACATGTACATGTAAACCTTCGCACAAACATGTTCATGTATTTTTAAGTTCACTATTGACCTGAAAACCATGCCCGTGCTAGGATTTTTTAGTCATCTGAAGTGACACCTTTGAGAACGTGCTTAGAAGATCTTTGTTGTAGTTTTCAACCTTGATTGCCTCAGAGAAACTACAAACGATCATCACCTAAGCCACAAGGTCTTAGGGGTTTCGACGGTCAGATTTTTATTTGAACCTTAAATTTTGGTTTCAGTGTGGTGATTACAAAGGTGCGAAAATACAGAACAAAACAAAAACTAAGTTTACTATCGATCGATACAATATAAAGAAAAATATGTACACAAAGCTTGAAAGAACTGCATTTTCGTTCCTTCCGGGAAGCATTGCTCTTCTTACAATCATAGAATATATGTTTGTATTTTTTTAAACATTTTATTAGTATTTGTCTTTTTCTCGCTGTTATTTGTAATCCAGGGCTACAGACCTTGAGGATGGCAGTGCCTCTGGTTGTATTGACGGTTTAGGCGGGGAACTTGTTTGAAACGATGCATAAACGCAAGTTCATGTAACGTTACGGCCCCATCTTTTCTGAGAATTAGCTATCTGCTCCCATAAACACTTGAACGAAAGATCATGAAAGACAAAATATCTACAAAATGCGATATTTCCAAATGTTTTCAAATGTTTCCATACAATTGTAAAAGCAGATGGTTGAAGTTTTTGTTGAAGTTTTCTAAACTTTTTGTGAGTATTTTGAATTCTACAACGAAGATCATCTGGCATTGGTTATTAGGATTCTCATTTCACTACCAGTTGACTGTGCATGTGAAGCAAGAATTGCCGTACAATTGTTAAGCTTGTTGACAAGATCAGTGTGCCATTTGCAGATTTTCATTTTGTGAAATGAGACATCTTTATGCAGTGGAGCACTGCTATAAATTATTGAAAAAGCAAAGTAAAACTATTATGTGCATGTAGTTTTTTACATTAAAAGTATTAGCGACAGAGCTATCTTGAAGTATGGAGACCGTATACACGTACTTTATCCAAAGTCTTGCTCTATTAAGCCTAGTTCACCCTGGGGACGCAAGCGCAGATTGTAGACGCAAGAGTAACGAAAACACGTGGACGAAGAAACAGAGGCAAGAAAAAGGAAAATTTACCTGTTTCTTGTGTCAGTGTCAGCGTCCACTTGTTTTCTATAAACCATTTTAAATATTTGGTGGGAATTTTTTGTGTTCTTCTTGTGAAGAAAAACAAAATTGTTTGAAAGTGACCTATAGGTGAGTTTCAGCTGACGTCATTTGTTTACATTTTGTCATTAGCATAAGTTACAAACTTGTTTAAAAATAGACAGAATATCTAGTAAGTTAACTGAAACTTGAAAGAAATGATGAGAAAGGGGAAAATTTCTTTTTCCATGGCATTTTCGAAGCTAAATCCAGGTTTCAGAAGTTGCACATTTGTCTGGCGGCAGAAGCGCTAATTAGCTGATACAATCCTTGTTAAAATATAGAGTTTGAATATCGCATCACGGAAAGACGATTTAAGAAATAAAGCTCAAAATTTCTTGTTAGGCTAAATTCATAATATTGTTTCAATATTCAGAACTTACAGTTTTATAGCCCCATCAGAATACCATGTTCTCTTCGCGGCTTATGCTAATAAGGCAAAACATAAAAAATGAAACTCACCTATTGAAACACGTTTCTACGAGATGAGGATGAGTTGATGGTCAGTTTCCAAATATCATGAAGGTAGATTTTGCCAGTGCCTTCCGGTTGCTATTCTACAGAATTGTTATTCAGACAGTAGACGTGCATGAGTCATCTATAATTTATTTTATTTGCTTGTCTAACGAAGTTTACCCGGAGGAAAGGGGCGAGGGCTGGAGGGTCTAAGGGGGAGGGGGG
>JAOEJI010369422.1:0-10534 GCA_025448255.1 Umimayanthus chanpuru
GGTGTCATGCATGCACGAGTAAACTGCGCGTCCAGACGAACATTTCTCACGTTAATACTCATTGCAACCTTTTACCAGTGAAGGCGAAGACTTCCAACATCAAAATAAACTATAATCCGGGCACTAAGCACGGCTTTATTGATAACTATGGGTAGTTTAAAAAAAACGTGGCTCAGCATTCTAAAGCAAATTTGACCCGGCGGTGTGAAGCTTAGCGAACGTTTTTAAAAAATTGGAACTTTAAATATCACTGATCATGAATTGTTTTGGTTCGTATGGTTCCAGGCATTACATGCACGCGGTTCCAAAAACAGTCAACGCTAAAAGTTTCCTTTGCCACATATTGCAGTGGTAGTCTGAATCAACAAGTTGCCCCAACACGAATAATAATTGCACGTACAATTCACTCTCAGTTGATTAGAGGCCATTGATACTTACTAAAGTAAAACTGCTAAGCGAAAAATCTTAGCTAAGCTCAAACTTAGCTCAGCAAAATTCAAGCTCCAGTGTAAAAACATCCATTGTTTATGCATATCACTCCTCACTCATGCCTTGTACTTCTCTGTCCTACACATTGAAAACAACTAACACGGCCATTTAAAATTTGGGCTTGTATTCGGAATCTTACTGACGGCCTTTTAGTAATAAAAACACAGTATTTTTTCAATGATTGCAGTTGAGTAAAAATTACATCGTAGCTTCTATTTGTACAAAGTGAACCAATTTTATGCACAATCCCAAAGAAAAATACAACAAAATTTTGATTAAACTCTTTAAATTTGTATGGACCAAAACTATGGAACTAACATAGCACAAAGTTGTTCGAGTACTTTCAATTTCAAAATATGTAGAAGTGACTTGGTGAGGTTTGTGAAACAGGAGATGCGTAGAATCTATTTTCTAGTATATTTAAAGAAATAATATTAACATAATTTTTCAGTATTTACTCCTTTTCACGACTCACTTTTCATTATTTTATAAACACTAGATACCTACTTTTTGTACAAAAATGTCTTTTATTAATATATGTATTATATTATTATTATTCTATTTTAGCAAACTCGATCTTTGCATGAGTCTAAATCATGTTTATTATGTAATGATTGGTATAACAAATCTTTTATAATATGTAGAAATTTAAAGTCGATAAACACTACGAATATATTGTTACAAATTAACTAGTAAGATCGTTGCTTGACAGGTAATAACTATTCGAGACATGTTAAGAAGACAAAGACTGGGGAGAATTTCCGTCGAGACAATGCAGAATGTTCAAGGTAACTATCAAAAAATGACAAACTTGGCGCCTAATGTAAAACCCCAAACATTGATGTTGTTAGTGAACTTAAGTAACCACAGTTCTTGCAAGATAGAACCACTTCACAACCTTCACACAGCTGCAGTTCCAGATGGTTGATGTTTTTTGTTTCAAAAGAGTGGAGAAAGAAATACTAACTCAGGACTTACTTATTATTAAAGTTGTATAGGCTAAAATAAAACGACGAGTTAGAAGTTTATGTTTTCGACACAGTGGTGTTCTTCAGTGTTTGTGTAACTTTTACCCTTTAGCAAACAACATGTAAGACATATTTTCTTAAACACATTTTTGACTTCACTAAACCTACGCGTTTTGTTTCATTGTTTGCGTATTTATTTATTTATTTCAACATAAGTATGGTACTCAGCAGGAGCACAGCCAACAGGACACGTGGTCCCTTCTAGGCCTGGCTCCCTTAGTAAGAAGAGTAGTAAAACTGCGAAGCTATGTTTCGTCAACAGCTTGTAATGTTCACTGGTAATGCTGTATTAAGAATAAAAAAAGTGATCAAACATTTTTTCTAAGTTTGTCGTTGCAAATAATGTAAATGTTGTTATTTGAAACACTTGTCAGTTTCATTTTCTATAAATGTTATTTTTAAATATTTAGCGGGGCACACATAAGGTGAAATAAAGTACTTGTTGTCGGGAAGTCGAACATTTTAACGGATTTCTTATCAAAGCCAGTCAGTCTTATTATATTTATTGTTATCATTATTATTACTACTGTAGTGTTACAATCACTACCACCGCTATATACTACAACTAATAGTTACTACCATACAGTTACGTATATATCTATAAACTAACTGAATATATTTTACTTTAAACAGGCAAACAGTTCCGAGCACTGCTCATCAGCACAGTTAGAACCTTCTACACTTGCAACGATGCAAAGAAAAACAACACAGGGCCTAAGGAAAACGGCAAATGCTACTTTGAGTTCCTATCTGATTCTAGACTGCTAAATACGGCAATCACTAGAGCGCAGTCTCTCATCGCTGTTGTTGGCGATCCACTCTCTCTCAGCACCATCGGGGAATGTCAGCCCTTGTGGAAAGAGTTCATTGAGAGATGTCACAGGGGCGGCGGTCTGTTTGGTATTACCAAGGACGAACTGGAGGAGAACATTAAGGCGAGTGGCTTGAACGTTGATGCTCCTGCATTTCAGTCGTCAAAGCAACCTCCCCAAGAAGACATGGATGAGGAACAAGATACAGATGTCGTTAAAAACAAGACTGGGGAAAAGTCAGTTTTTGCAGAAACAACGTCGGATAAGTTATTTTCAATGGATCGTGAGAGAGATGGAAACAGTCACTGTGACATCTCCACTTCCGCTCAAGAAGAAAGTTCAGAGAGCGATTCTGAAAGCACTGACAGTGAACCCGACCGGAGCAATGAAGATTTTTTTCAAGATGAGAAAAACATGCCAAAGATAATCGATAGTCTCATGGAAGTGCTTAAGGAGAAAGTTATTGAAAAAAGAAAGAAGCGTGCAGTTTTTGCGTTGAACCATTGCGAAGCAACTCAAGGATTATCTGAAAAGAGTGACACGCGGGTAGTTCACGAAGATATTGAGATCCGACGGAGTGGAACAAAAGTGAAGATTGACATTGTTCATCTTGGTAATAATCTTCAGTGCTCAGAGCAAATGGAAGGCACGTCGGGTGCAACCAAAGACGAAAGTACACTTCAAGAGTTTCTTGACCCGGAAGTTTTGTTGCAGTTATTACGTGAACAGTCTAACAGGTACAGAAACTGCAAACTCCGAATCAGTTACGAACGACAACGGACAGCCTACGGGGAAGTGCAAGACACAACTACCAGGGATATTGTCATAAAGAACCGCGTACGACAAGCGTTTGATGGCGATGCTGTGGTTTTAGATCTCGGTGAAGACCATGGAGAACTTCTTCCTGCTGAAGCGACAACTCAGGAAGAACCTAGAAAAAAGCTGTCTTTGAAAACAGGAAAACTAATTGGTAAGTTTTCATCAGCATGAGTCTCTTTTGCTTTATCTGCAATCTGACAAAAGGACGTTTTATCTAATAACGTTTTTGTGGAGGTTTTCAGTACAGTTTATAGTGGCTGACAAGAATTCTGTGAAATATGAGCTTATGTTTATCAGAGTAAAGGCCGATGGAATCAGTTCTTCTTGAGGGTCAGGAAAATCCATGTTCCATAAAGAACTCTAGCCAACATTGCTTTTTTGCATCGGCTGTTTTGACTGAAAACCATCTTAAATCAAGTCTCTCCACGTTATGCTCAAAACTACATTAAGATTTTGCTGCAAATAGGCAAGCCTGTTAAGACCTCTTAGTTCATGAAACCGTTTCGATGACGATAAAGAACTCCCTTTTAAATTTCACCCTGAATAATAAACTAAAAACATGACTTTTAGGCCAAGCTTTTAACCTTTAACCTTTTGCTCTGTTTATAACATCGCCGGTTTTGGCATTTTATTTTGTATGTGAAAGTGTATGCTACGTTTATATACGCGTGCGTGTGTGTGCTTTGGTATTAATTGCTTTTAATAATTTTTCATATTTTATCTAAATTTTTTATTATAGTTTTTGTTTTTTACTATTACGCAGCTGTTGTTCGTAATAATTTGTATACGTAAACTTACTATTGGCACTTTACAGGAATAATTCAAAACCTCATTGATCTGTTTCGTAGGTATTCTACACCAATTGATAAACCCACGAGAAAGAAAGTTCGTGTGCTCCATTCACACAGAAAACCCAGGATTGATGATTCCTCTGAACAAATCTATCAGCATTATCGCCAACTATACAAAAAATGGGGAAATAAAAGGAGTCCCGATTTGGAGGCCAGCATCAAAGAAAACTGAAGGTGGACCGTTGATGAAAGTGAAAGTGCTAAGGGCAAAAGAGGCACTCGCCGGAAACGTTCTGTTCGTGGTACAATACCTCAAATGGAGACAAGATTGTCTGTTCCCACTTGGCATCGTTATCGATAAGGTGCCGACGGGCGAGACTCTAGAAGATGCTTTGAAGATATTGTATATCGAACATGGCGTTGAAAAGAATTTCATGCAAGCAACTGGAAAGGAAGTTTCAAGGATGTTTCCACCAACGTGGACAATCCCAAAGACTGAAGTCAAAGCCCGTCCTACAATCAAGAATGCCTTCACGATTGATCCGCTTGGCTCAGTTGATCTTGATGATGCACTGACCATAGACGAGTTTGAAGATGATGCATATCGAGTTGGAGTGCACATTTCAGATGTGTCCTATTTTGTAAGACCAAACACGCCTCTCGACGAAGAGGCACGATCGCGTGGCACTTCGTACTACCCTGGGAATAATGAACCTGCCATTCCGATGCTTCCCCAAGCGTTGAGCGAGAAGCATTGTAGTCTTTTGCCCCATGTGGATCGTCTAACGGTGTCTGTCTTTATGGTCATAGAAAGAGATGGAAAACTGCGCAAAAGTCCAGAGTTTTGCCGCACAATAACAACATCCTGTTGTCAACTAACCTACGCAGAGGCACAAGCCCTCATCTTCAACCAATCCATTGAACCTAGACAAGTACCAGACCACGTAGCAAGCAGTGTAAGAGATCTTAACATGCTAGCACAAGCGAGAAGAAAGCTTCGTCTCGGCGATGCAGCTCATAATCACCACTCTGGAAACGATTACAAGGACGATTTCGAAGCCCACGAACTGATAGAAGAATTCATGATCCTTGCAAATGAGCAAGTGGCAAAGCGCTTGTGTCAAAAGAGACCCAAGACTACTCCCCTGCGCACCCAGCTGAATCCAAAAGAACACCGTCTGGAAGAGTGGCGGGAAACGTATGGAAAGTACGCTATTTGTTCATTACTACTGCGACAACAGCTACGGCTCGATCGCAGTAAAGCTAGAGCAAATGATGTACAGAACGTGAACAAAGAAGAGGAAGGAAGTTTAAAGAATGGAGAGAGCAAGGAAATTGGCAATGAAGAAAGAGAAACGGAAAAAATAAAAGTAAACATGAAGTTGGAAGAAGACAAAGATGACGTTGAAGACGAACAACAAGATAACAAAAAAGGCGTTCAAAGGCCAAATTTTATTGTACAAGCATCTGTTTGGTACAGCATTGTTGAAGCAATGAAAGACGGCGATTGGAGATCTTTTCAAGCCCTAATATGCAATGATAACAATCACCCCCAATTGGCAGTGGCACTCTCGCACCTGAAGAGAATCCAGAGAAAGTCGAGCTACCTTTGCGCAGGTGAAGAAGGTGTGGGCGAACTGAGTCACTCATCTTTAGGACTCTCGGCATACACACACTTCACGTCGCCCATCCGCCGATATATCGACGTGAAAGTCCATCGACTTCTGTTGGAAGTTTGTTCCTCTGATGCTGACAACGTAGTTGTGTCTAACGAACAAGTTGATCAAATGTCTAGTATTTGTAGACGGTGCACTTTCGCTTCTGATAACCAAAGAAGGTTTGAGAGGGCAATTCAGAGAGTAAATCTCGCATCAAAACTGAAGATTGCACCTAACGAAACAAACGCTTTTGTTGACAGCTTGGATAGCGAAGGAATTCAGTTATACTTTGCAGAAGAGGAAGAAAACAACCTCCCTGGGGAGAACAAGAGAATACGAGTAAGTCACCTAGGTCCAATTGCGAAACCACAGCTGGGAGAGAGGATGGATGAAATGGAGATGAAGTGGAAACTAAGGCTCTACATTGCTCAACGACCGTTCGTCTTGAGGGAAGATGAAGCTGGCCAGAATGCTGTTGACGAAGAGAAACAACAAACGAAAGACAAAAACAAACTGGAAGCAATCGTCAATGATTGTAACAGCAAGAAAGAAACGTTGTTTGAGGTCTCAGCGGAGAAATGGATTGAGCTTTTGGATGCAATTGCAGCAAGCGACATTGAAGCACAAGTGAAGACCATTGAACGAATGGATAAGGAAATAAGGACTACACAAAAGATGGAATTTGGACGGCATCCTGCACCAAGCAAGGACCCACACAGCTCAAAAAGGAGTGAAGATGCAGCATGGGGCAGGTTCTACAAACCTCACGGTCAACGGAAAGAGAAAAAAGCTCAAGAGCACAATGATAACTGTGATGGCCACTACTACGAGAAATCTCTTACGCTTAGGCCCTGCGATCTATTGAAGATTCAACTTTCTAGCAACACGTTTCGTGGGCTTATGACACCAGATATCCAACTGTTTTATCTGGCACCAAGGATAAGCGTTTGCGTGGAACATCGCAAGAACTCAAGAACCTGCTTTGCCAGCACATCGCTGCATCAAGCATCAAGAATGCGGTATCGTAGCATCGAAGAATACATCCAAGCTTGGTCACCAGTCATAGCTATGGAAGCTGCTAATGAGGCAGTTCAAGCAGATGATACATTTACAATCTTAGATCTTGGTATCAGCTGGAAGAAGAAACGTCCTGACGAGCTTCTTGGAAGATTTAAGTTAACTTCAAGTTACTGCAAGAGTCGTATGATTCAGCTTTCTGTGGGAGATTTTGCCTGTGTTCGTGTCTCCTACAACGCAGTCGCGGAACTTCAAGAAAACGGAAAGGATCAAGAGGCTTATGCAAAGCGAGACGATGTAGACTTAATTGAAGACGGCTCACACGACAATCCCAGTATCCACAAAACAACCAGTGAAGGTTGTTACGACCCACCAACAACGATGAAGGAAGATTCAGGCTTCGACAAAAGAAACTGCGCATTGATCGGATCAAAATCGAAACCCCTCATGAAAGAAAGAGTCTGGGTCTGTCACTGCATTGTAAACGTGGTCACGGAAGAGTTTATCGAGGGAAACACTTTTATAACTGTCGTTTTGAAACTCCATCAGAATTCATCTGAAATTCCAAAAGAGATACTGGGGGTCACCACAAAAAGCAGTCTTGAAGTGATCCGGCGAACTATACCCCACAGGTGAATAAAAACTTAGTCATTTAATCCCTCACTTAGAAATAGGTTGAAATGGACGCTTTTGGTAAACGAAGATAAAGATTAATTGAGGGATTGTATTGTAACAGAAATAGCAAGACTAATAGTAGGACTACTTAATCTTTTCTTAATTTGCTTTAGAAGTGCTTCAAGTCACATCTTGCTTGTTTATCTTGATTAAACTTCCAGTTTCAGTATTGAAGTATGTAAGCAGTTCAACTGGTATTGTGTTAGACAAACTTGTATCAATGTCCTTACATTTTGTACTCTTACGAAATCCTGAAATGGGTTGAAAAAACTATGGTTGTTGTAACCCTTTTGTTATTCGCCACATTTACGGCAATTAGGAAGCCAGACATCTGGCATCAAACCTCAAGGTCAAGAAGCAGCTTTTCACGTCAGTTGTTTCTTGGTTACTATTGTTCCCCATTTTGTTCTAGAACATAAACTGCAACTGAAAACGTAATAGCAAGCATTAAGTATTTGTCAACAAAAGGGGTCTTCAATGTTTTTTGCACACATTAAGAGGGCAAAGATTCCAATCGAAACTAACTTTTCCTCCACGCCTCCTCTTCTCCATCGCCACGTTATATGACCGGTCCCTAAACTTTTATTGAACACTGAGGTATGACTATTCCTGTTTTCCATTACTTTACTATTTTTATTTTATGTTGTTTTCAACATAGTGTTCTGATTATTATGTTATTTTTATTCTTATATCTTAACCAGGAGGATGTACAAAACGGTGACAAAATTTCTTAAGAAAGGAACTGTGCTTTCACAGCACATTTGCTGTGGTATCCAGAATGTGAATGAGAGAAGCGGTACGGTAACGTTAGATTATTTACTGATTTCCCCAAAAATGACACATTTCTAGTCAATCTTGGTTTCAGGAGGTGGATTCGCTATATCTGTAGGTGCTCTCGAAATTTTACTTATCTAGTTACAAATAGAAGATTTAAAAATAGAAACATGATTACTATTTGCAATGAGGCAGTTTGCAATTAGTTTTATTGTTTATTCACTACATTTGCAATCTTGACTCGGTTTCGAATTATGCTAAAAATATTGAAATTTCGCTAAAGTTTTTTAATTGTTCTGTTTTCTCTGTTTTCAACTTTAACTTCAAACAGCTGTCACGCCGCCATTTCAAAACCAGGATTTGTCTCTTGTCACCTACTACAAGAATTCTGAGTTTAAATCCTTAAACCAGTACCAGGAGCAAGCCGTGAGAAGAGCTCTTTCTCAAAAATTCACTCTTATTCAAGGTCCGCCAGGTGAGAAAGTCAAAGGCTCTTCAAATTAGTCGCTGTAAACTATTTGGAGTAAAGTCTAAGAGCATTTGAACAACTCTAAGAGATCAATTCCTTAAGCAACTGGCGCTTATATCGAAGACACCCTGAGGCACTAACATCAGTAATATTGCATGTTATTGCTCTTGTTTTTGCTTTAGCTCTTGTTCTCGTTAATGTTTGAGTTATTGCTAGCGTTCTTGTTCTAATTTTGTCATTCTTGTCGCCTCCGTTCTTGTTTTATCTCTCGTTCGTTCAAGTCGCCATCTCTCTTATTCTTGTGCTTGTCTTGACGCTCTCGTTTTCGTTCTTGTTCTGGTACTTGTCATCTGTCTTGCATTCAATATTGTTCTGGTTCTGGTTCTGGTTGTTGTTATCGTTTTTTTCTCGTTCTTGTTCTCAGCGTTGCCTTGAGTTTTTTTTTTGCGTATTGTTGATGATGTTTTGTGAGACAGTGGTTTTGCGTTCATATCTACGGCATCTATCGGCTTTTAGGGATTCAACAACTTCAATTAGAGACAAACGAAGCCGACTCGGTAAATAGTCTATTAGAAGTATTACCAACTAATTATTCTCTGGAATTCTTAGATTTACTTTTCTTTTCTAAACACTTTATTTAATACATGGCTTAGTTAAAATAGGAGTGTTGCTGGCAACCACCTGAAGAACTCAAGCACCAGAACATCGTGCGTCTGTGGCTCATTATGGCAACAGGATAGTAAATCTACGGAACTCTATCATTGATATCACAAAACTAGTGCCATGACTACAGACAGTTTCAAGAAACAGTTAAAAATAGTATATCTTCTCTCGTAGTTATTGTTTCTATAAACCGCATTTGCTACAAATTGTCTATCAAACTTAATTTGTTGTAGTATTTTGTTCTGATTCCAGCAACTGCGAACTTCCTTTTCATGTTTACAGGAACTGGAAAGACAGTTACAGGAGTACACATCGCTCATTGGTTCGCTGAGATGAACACACAACTGAATGAAATTTCCGAATTGATGTTTGATGACGAAGATTTCGGGAGTTACAGTGAAGAAGATGGTGAGAACACGGCTCATTCAAAGTCTGTTCCTCCGCAAGTACTTTATTGTGGACCATCGAACAAATCTGTTGACGTAGTGGCGGGTAAGGAGTCGATCTTTTGATTTCAGAGGGAGGGAAGGGTTGGGAGGAGAGGGGAGGGTACTGAGGCATAGTATTGGTTGGGGTGGAGAGTGGATGTCTCCATAAATTATTTTTCTGCCAATTGGTTCACCTTCGGCTCTCTCGACAAGTGTTTTTGAGTTTTCTCCTGTTTTCCCAAACATTTTTTTAAGGTTTCGAAGCAAGCAAATATTATTTTTTCGTTTATGTTGTTTGTACAATTAAATGTATATTTGGGTGGTTTTCTAAAAGGCGTCTGCTGAAAATGGACAAAAAGGGCTTCTATTTGTCGCAAAAAAGGTCTGACTTCCAACCGCCCCATAACTTTGGTTTGCTAGTCATGCACTTCAAAGGATAACTGTATTAACTCCTCACCAATCTTGTTTGAACGTGTAAACCCTGAAACTCGACCGTCTTACCGTCTACAACCAGACCACTCGCGCTCTATAGTATGACATTTAATATCAGTATGTTCCATCAAACCATTATCAGTTCGTTTTGTTGTCAACCTGAAAACTCCTGCCTTGAAAATCTATATGCTTTAAATCTTTTAAGATTTCGTTGAAACAGCTGCGCTTAAAACCTGTCAAGTTTCCTTAATGCTGTTATTGAAACTGTTTAAATCTTGCTTATTTATGAAAGCTATATTTAAAGACCGGATAGGTGCACGTAGAGAAATGAAGGGGGTGCATTTTTTTATCACATGTTTATTGTTTTCTATATCTTAATTGTAAATTATTTTCTTTTGGAGTTAATGTTTAATGGGCGAACGCCAGCAAGGAGTGGCTTATAAACAGTGTTTGTTGCGTTATAATAACTTTTTTCCCTT
>JAOEJI010369644.1:0-11244 GCA_025448255.1 Umimayanthus chanpuru
TTAAGCAATTGCGAAAGAGAAGCCTGAAAAAAATTCAGGCTTCAGCGGGATTCGAACCCGTGACCTCTGCGATACCGATGATATCCCAACAGTTATGGCTTCATAGCTCAGTTGGTAGAGCACTGCAAATGTACATGTACATGTATGTGTTTATAGTAACAAAAGGATTGCGAGACGTGACATGTATGTGTTTTTAGTAACAAATAATAATGCGAGACGTGCCATGTACATGTATGTGCTTATGTGACAAAGAGGAATACGAGACGTGAGATGTATGTACAGTTGAACCCCGGTTACTCGAATTGCCAAGGGAAATTGAAATTACTTCGGGTTATCGAGGTTTTGAGTTATAGGGGTTTTGAACAAAAAGACCAGAAACACTTGATTAAAGTGGTTTTATGCTTATATATGTTTTATTGTAAGATTTCTAGCAATGTAGGAGCATAAAAACAACAAAACAAAACAAAAGCATGAAAACCACAAGTACTATAAAGTAACTGCTCTTCAGAATGTTTAGCGCTAAATCTCACTTTAACATTTGTTGAAATATCTATTCACAAATTGACTTCGAGAAAACGAGGGTAAAATTACAAAGCAAAGTGCCTGAAGGGAAGTAAACATCGCTTCGAGTTAGCGGAGTTTCGAGTTATCGGGGTTCAAGATATAGGGGTTAAAATTACAGTAAATATGTGAGGCAAATCCAAGGGAAATTAGTTTTGCTTCGAGTTAGCGGGGAATTCGATTTGCCGAGGGTTCGAGTTAACGGGATTCAACTATATTTATAATGACAAAAGTGGAATGAACCTCAACTGAACTCAAACTTGACCGGAGTTTTTACACTTTTCTAAAAAATAGCTGTCGACACCGCTGTTCAAATTTTAAAAACGCTAAAGCCGCTTTTTATTGTTTATGAACATTTTATTCAGCGAATGTTCAACTTGCTTTTTCTTTATCTTGATTTTAGTGTTTTATAAATTTTACTACGGCCACGAAATGTTTATTTGTTCACCCGTCATGAACTGACACTGAGCATGAATGCGAGGCTCAAAGTCTTCTGCCACCGTACGTACGTACCAAACAAATCTCAAAATTTGCTGGCGTGTGAGTGAGACCAAATGAAGCCCATCTCAAATACCTCGCTGTTTCACCGGCTTCGCTCGCAGCAATAATTCTTTCTTGCCGGCGAGGGTAGCGACCAATTTATGCTTGCGCGGGTTTGTTTGTACGCCGTGAGGGAAAACAAAAACACTCCACTCTTACAAGTCAAATAGGTCTTAACTCCGGGGAGGGGACTTCCATGTGGACATGACGGGGATGCTCGTCGAAATTTTCAAAAACAACCCCTAAAAGTTACCAATATGGGTGTGGTACCGGTATACTTTGACCCCTAAAAGTTACCAAAGAAATGCACGAAAACAAGTAATCGCTACATGTAATAGACAGAGATGTTCTGTGTGTTCTGTAATTCTAATGAGGACAAACTGTCATAGCAAATCCAGGGATCAACGAACCAAAAAAGGGTCTAAAAGTTACCTTGATCTCCCAGACACCCTAAGCGTTACCAAAATCCGTAATTTTAACCCCTAAAAGTTACGACGAGCATCCCCGACAAGTCAAGTATGGGAGCCCCCCCCCCCTTCCCGGGGTCTTAACTGCAATATATTTAATGCATATTATATGGGTGCATATTAAGCAAACATATTCTTCTAGTTTTGCAGTGGATACAAGAAAATTGACTTAGCTGGGTTTGTAGTATCACTGCACTTCAGGAACCAGCAGAGTGGCTACGCACAGAGTATATTCCAGTCAAAGATGCCAACAGAGTACGTGGATATATCTGCTACTTACAGATTTCGATCACGTAAAAAAACAATTGCACACCCAATACTAACAATTATGTTCAAGAACACTTTACGAGCATTTGAGGCTGAAATCCTCAAAATATTTAAGAAAATCCAGCCTTAGCCCACAAGTTAGACGTTCTTATAGAAAAAAGAGTGTCTGATGGTTGTCAAACATAATGGAACTGTGGGAGAGAATTTAAGGCGAAATTTAAAACAGATGAATTAACTTAGCGCTGACACTGTGCTAGAGTTAAAAGTGATCCCGATCGCCTATGGATTAAAATAATCTAGAATGGTAGTAATATTCCGAAATGAACCATTTCGAGTCAAATCATAAGCTCTTAATGTTTGAAAATTGAAAATTCCCATTTTCAAGTCGCTAAATATCTTCACATTTTAGAGTTTTTAGAAAAATATAATATCCTCGGGAACTGTAGTTGAGCAAAGTACAGACTGATTGAAAGCGCTTGTTGGTATTTCATGCAGGAACTACGTAATTGAATGTATTGTACATTGAATAATCTATGCAAAAGAAATCCTGACTCTTCGGTATATTTGGAAATCCAGTCACGTATTTAACAAGTGAATAAACACGCGGCATTTTGAATATTCGTATGCAGATAGTTCAGTTTAACTTATCAATATCATTGATGAATTCTGAAATAAAGACGTTTTACCTTTTCTTTGGAAAACTAAACTTCGGGCTAATTGTCCTCGGATTATACGTGTGTTTAAAGGCATAACCATTTAACAGACGATATCTCATTGTAAGATAAAACTCAACTGAATATTGCTTATTCGTTAAACATAAAGGGGCAAATTTTTATCTAGGATTTGAGTAATTCTCAGATTTAGAAAGCGCGACTGCTATTATTTTATTAATATAACCAAGATCAAAAGTGATATCATTTCTAAATCCAAGTTAACGAGTTTTGTTCTGTAAAGAAATAACGAAGAGTGGCGTGGAGATACACAAATACAGTGTGAACAAAAGCAGCTTAATTTTTAGTATTTGAAAGAGCCTTTGCGTTTAGTTCTTGAATTGTTTCTATTAAAAAGACTTATTGTTTTGCGTGATGACCCGGCTCCTTTTTAAGAACAGTGAAATGTGTTTGCTGAATAATAGTGGATAGAGATACAATGACTAATCAACAGTGACGCAACATTGAAACGGAGAAATGTTAAGAATGTTCCATTTTCATGTTCAGAAATCACTAAAAAAATGCAATTCATTTTTATTGCTTCGACTTCTCAACAGAGATACGCGTTCTTATAGAGGAAAAGCAACAAACTTTATCTGCGTGAAGAAATTAAGTGAGAGGGTATGAACAAAACGTTTAACCTAAGCATCGATCAGCATGAGTTTCAGCACTGGCAGGCGAGGGAATACCTACTGATCGTGAGCAATGTTTCGTTCGTTTTATCTATTCTTCTGATTATCGGCATTGTTTCAGCAACTGCATTGGGAAATGGTCTGCTGTTTTACGTGGTTAGAAAGGACAAGCGACTTTGGATTGCTTCAAATGTCTTCGTTCTTAACCTGGCCAGTATTAGTTTGTTACAAGCCTTGTCTGCCATGCCACTAACTTTGGTCTACACGATTTTTAGACAGCAAAGCTATGAGCACGTATGTGATGTGAGAGAATTTCTCAGCGATTCACTCATTTGTGCGAGTTTCTCGGCTTTATTTCTGATCAGTTTAAACCGCTATGCGGTTCTGCTATTTCGACTTGATTATCCTGTCCATTTCTCCAAACGCCGTGCATTCGCATATGTCGCTGCAACTTGGCTAATAGCGATTTTGTATGCAGCAGCTATGACTGTTTATCGGAACACATCGGAAAGTCTTCGGGAATACGACTGCTCAACAACGTCAGTCGATAGCCAGTCACCGCGAGGTGCTGCAACACTGAAGTTTTTCTTCGTGGGGTTCCCATTTATCGGCACTCTACTTGTGTATGCAAAACTAATGCTGCACTTCTCCCAGCGCAAGAGCTCGTGCAAAAATGATGGTTCTTCCAACTATCACCTGACAACTGATGGTCGGAAACACCGAGCGGCGACGAAGAATATTCGTGTGCTCGGCCTCACGGTTGCATTTCTCTGCGGCGGGCAACTGCTTTACATCATCGCAGTGTTTGTCAACTTGCTCACGGGGCAAGTACCAAAACAGGTTGTTATTACCGCACTGGGGCTTTACTACTTTGTAAACACCGCCAACCCTGTCCTCTTTGGATATTTAAACAAAAAGTTCAAGCGTGCTTTCAAACGAATCTTCCATCGTCTCTTCGCGAAAGTCCATAGCTGGGGCACAAAGAGGAACGGAAAGAAAAGACAAATTCTGAAGACGGCAAAAATGAACACGTTCAAGTTGATAGATCTTGATAAATACAATTCCATATCAGATAATTGTTACTTCACTGGGGAATCAACTTTGTCTGTCAGCCGAGTGCCTTTACTTCTAAATTCTCATGATCTGTTTTCAGGAAATAAGTCTTTAAACCGATCATGTGTAGCGCAAACGGAGTCTTCAAGAAGCAGTAAACAACAGCTGAACAACTCGCTGTCGATCCATCGAGAACTGACACGAAGTCGGTTTCCCGTGATGCGCGACAGTTCGGTTTTGTCGAGCTCGTCCTTGCACGAGGAACTGACAAGAAGCAGAGCCGCCATTTTACTCGCCGAGTATTTTTAACAAATTACAATTTGTAAATAAAAGTATTGTTATGGACGGACCATTAGACAGGAGATTGAGGGGGTGGGGGGTGGGGAGGGGGCTATTTCTTGCATTGTCTTTTTTTCCAGTCCATCTCGTTAGCAGGAATGTTTTTTACAACCATTGGAATTTTCTTTTAGCCATACATCCCGTGTAGGATTCTTTTCCAAGTGTATATGCCTGGTACGATTTTTTTTTGTTTTTTCCCCACCCCCACCCCATCACTTTTTTAATGGTCCGTCCCGTAGTACAAATTTATCATGGTCTATTGCAAGTCCGTAAATCATACTGTTCTTTCAACGCCGTGTATCCGCTAATAGACATCAACACGTGTCGATGCATTTTCCCATCCGCGATTGCTAACTAGCTGAAGGAAAATATAATTCTTTTTTACGAATAGATCACGGTAAAATTTCAACCAACAGAGCAGTTAGAGCAGTCGCTAATAATTTCCATAGATTTTAGTGTTGAATTTTTCCGCTTTAAAGGGGGAAAGCCGATTGCCAGGCTTAACCAAACGAAAATGGGATTTGGTCAGTCCAAGATTATTTTGCCCCACTGATAAATAAGGCAGTCGAAAAGCGGTGTCTGATGTAGAGTTTATCGAACATTATTATTTGTTCCTTGCTTTAAGGTGTCGCCAAAAAAAGTCAAACGGTCTGCGCCTTAGCCTGGACAGGGCCCCAGGGCATGAGAGTCTTCATGAGTCAGAGGACGAGACATGGTGGGTTTTACTCCTTTTTATCACCCAAACGCGGTCCACAATTTTCAGTATTAGTCTTGTAACGTAGAACGAAATGTAAATAAAGGTGTCAATAAAAGATTTATCAGAAGTTTGTTCGCTTCATTTTGCCGATACGCGCCACATCCTCGGGTATCGATGACTTTTTATTGGCGATATTTAAAAAAATTATCGTAGGGGAAGTAAATTTTTCAAATCATGGGTTTTCTAAATATCCGTTTTCCGTAAATTTAAGCAGAGTTTAACTCTTTAACGTTGTAGATAGCTGACCCATATTAAAACGAAATGCCTTCTCGCAGAATATTTTCCTTCGTTGCGAGGTCTTCTCGGTTTTTCAGAAGAGTCCTGGAAGCTACAATTCTTTAGGGACCCTAAGCACCATTTGATTTTTTAAGGGGGAGAGGTTGATTGGAAGTTTTGCTCACTCTGATAAACAAGGTGGATAGTTTTAAAGGCGAAAAGCGGTGCATGGTTTAGCGCTTTTGCATGAATTTCTTTCCTTACCTTAAGGTGATGTAGGTATTTGTTTTCAAAATCTTCCTCCCCACTCTCTCCCCCTCCTCAAAAGTCAAATGTTCGACGTTTGAACTGGACCTTTGGTCTGCTGCATACACAGAAAAATGACGCTTCGAACTACAAATCGGGTAGATCTCAAGGCAATTTTACCAGGAGCTCTCAACCGGTAACAGCAGCCACCATTTTGATTGATACTGCGTAATTTGATTACGTCATATAGCTTACCATATTTGGCAGTTGTTTAGCCAAAGTCAAACGTGCAAATTTTAACTGTTGCAAGAACTTTGGGAAGGAGAATTTGAAGGTTGGTTTTGTTATAATTGTACATGAAACTCGGTCTGCAATTGTGATTTTGTAATTCATGGCGTTTGCATTTCCCTTGTTTTCTAACATGTTTTTCGTTTCGTCACGTGGAAGCTAAGTGCGATGTTCATGACACTTTCCTTCGACTAATTATTGCTACTCTACATCTTATCATAGTCTCCCTCTACTATGATCTTATTAAACAGATAGAGATAGTTTGTAATATACCTTCAAAAATACAAATTCCAATTTTCCAAGAGTTAAACCACCACAGCACCAGCAGGCTTTTTTACAAAAGTCACGCCATCCTGAAAGCAGTATCAGGCCCCAGCTCTTGTTCAATACGTTGGCGAACGAGAGGGGGCCTGGCACTGCATCCTCAACACGTCATATTTCAAGATGGCGACCCCGAGAAATTCAAAAGTGAAACATTCATTTGACTTATATTTTAGGGACATCATAGTTGTCTGTGCAGTTTAAATTTACAAGATCAAGCTATGTTTAAAGAGTAATTTGGGCGCAACTTGTTGACGCAACCAATGGTCCCTTAAAGGCCCTTGAGACAAGGGAAATATTACCGAGTTATCTCCGCAAGCGTGGACCATTCGACTTTTAAGGGGGTAGGGAGGGGGGGGGGTGTGGAAGATTTGAAACAGAAATTCCTGCAGCACCCTATACCAAAAGTAAAACCAACGCCAACGTCCAACCAAGAATCTCGATCTCGTTTGCCTGGGGAACTGAGTAACCGCACATCAGACCACAGGCAATCCAACCACTTTAGGGTTGCGTTCTCCTTCGTCGAACGCAACAAAACACAGCTGATCAATTTATTTGGATTTCCGTGAAGGACAGGATGGCGGATTGATCTAAGATGAGCGAAGGGATATCTTGGTATTTTATTTATTGGTTTTTGTTCGTGTGCTCATCCGACCATAACCATGCGTGAACATCTGTATATCGTTCGATTTAAAATTAGCAAAACATTCCTGGGCAAAATTATAACTTATGTAGGCTGTTTACATTCATTTCAGGGACTGTTTTACTATATCGTTCTTACTTTGGAAGGATATTTTATTGTTACGGGAAGCGCGGTTGGGAAAACAACTTCAAATCCCTTGGGACACTGGCGCAATTCGCAAGCAATCGAGTAGACTGCAAGAAATAATTACATGGCAAGATATTCCCTGACTAGCACTGAACACGTTGCTTATATGACTTGAAAAGGCTAGTAGAAAAAAAGCAAGATTCTAGAATATCTCCATCAGATGTAGATGAACATCAAAAATCCTGCAAACAGTCTGCTGTGATGTTTGAAACTCCAGGTCGGATACACAAACAAATAAATTAATTTATATCAAAATGTCTCGCCAAAATGACCCTCGCTCCTCTCTGTTTCTTCGACTCTTCCGATCCTGTGGTACAATAGAACAATCCAGCACATCGACCTACAGTTTCTAAAACACCACTCATTCAACCGGACAGAAACACAGCCGAATGAAAGCTGTGATAAACTTTTCGGGCAACTCTAGTAATTGCAATCCACTGTACAGAAACCCTAAATGAACACTCAATTGATCGCTGAACGAAATTCTGGAGTAAAGCTCTACTCTCAGAAAGAAATATTCCATTGGTTACTGAACAATACAGGGATCGCGCAGCAGGAGGGCCGGGGGGGAAAGTGCCCCCCCCCCCCCAATATTTTAAAAACTGTAAAGAGCTAGTAAGAAAAGTTGTCTTGTGCCCCTCCAATATAGATTCACTAATGTGCTCCCCCTCCGCCAATCTCAAAGTTGCTTCGCGGTCCCTGCAATAACAGTAACAATAACTGACACTTTTTAACAATATACTATTGTTAAGGTTTGTGTTCTTTAACAATATGCTATTATTAAGGTTTGTGTTCTTTAACAATATGCTATTGTTAAGGTTTGGGTTCTTTAACAATATGCTATTGTTAAGGTTTGTGTTCTTTAACAATATGCTATTGTTAAGGTTTGGGTTCTTTAACAATATGCTATTGTTAAGGTTTGGGTTGCTTATATTGTCTTTTATCCAATGGGATCTTTCGTTCGTAGAGTGAAAGATGACCCAACTTCTGGAAAGGCTTGTCGCCTTCGTGCTCACGTCATCCAAGTTGTCATGGTGTAGATTTTCTTACGAATCGCACAGCGCGTGATGTGAGTTTTTAAAATCCATATTAAAATCCATCTTGGAGGATTGCGCAATTTTTTCATTTTCTGACGATTAAAAACGAGCCAATTTTATGACTGGTTTGCCCACAGGCAACCCAGTAATAAAAAAATATGGTTGGTAGCGAATCGAGTTGTTGGTATTGTGGTAGTGTATAGAACTGGAATGCTATTTTCCGGGGTTCAAAATACGGTAGTTCGTTTACCTTCAGTTCGTTCTAATTGGCTTTTGTTTTCTTTTAAGGGCTAATTTGGGTTTGGATTAGGGTGGGAATTGAGTATGGGTTAGCATTAATAGTTATATTTCTTAATTTTACGATCACGACTTTGTCTTCTTCACGAAAACGACATTAGACTGTTGTTCGAAATGGCAACGACTGTTTACGAAAGGGGAAATTACCTTGAAGACAGTCTTAAATTCACCTGGACGGAACAAGCCTTTCTAGTAGATGTATGAATACAAGTGAACTTCGTCAGTTCAAAAAAAGAAAGGGAAGGAATATCGTACTCCGACAAATCTCAAATTCTAACTGATCTTTAATGTTAGGGTTACACCACTTTTAGCACATTGACAAACAATACAAGAGAATGGCTCGCTTTAATCTTGCGTTACGAAATACAGAGTAGCTACAGACGCTTATCGTATTCTTTTCTTCCTTCGGAATACTTATATAAAAATTAACACTCGTATTACTCAACGATTTACTACAGAAAATAGGTCACTGTTCAGAACAGGCCTGCAACACGGTTAAACAGTTGAAGAATATAATTATATGTACTTTCGATATCAAATCAAAAATACTTTTAGTTTTAATTGTTTCTGATTAGATCATTTTAGTCTTAAGATATTATTTATCCGATCAGGGAAAACTTGGCGAGACTGAAGCTGCCCTGGTGAGGTTTTAAAGACACCACTGTAGCTTTGAAAACAAAACTATCGTTTACCGCCCTTTTCTCCAATAGCAGAGATTTTAAAAGGCTTTTGAAAAAGCACTACATATACATAATTACAATCGTCGATGACTGGTAACTGGAACTTGTATCACCCTTCATTGCTTACACACGAAACTGCCTCGAATTCGTCTCAGAACTTCTGGAGAATTCCACCCTGATTTCGTGTCTGCATGCCACTATACAGCTGGGTTACTTGAACTTGTTCTTGTAATCATTAATGAACGTAGGGATGTTTTATTTCGTGTGTCCGCTGACCTCGATGTCTGGCGTCGAGCCCTGTCATACCAGGCGGGTAGGTGGGGGAGTTGCGAGATGCCTTTCTGGCCGAATCCGCAAGAAGAATTGTGTCTTCTGCAAAATTAAAAGAATAGCTTGTGTAAGTGCGAGACTGTGTTATATAAAACATAACTTTAGTTAGAACAAAGGATTAAAACCTGCGAGGTTGGTGAGGGGGAGGGGGGTATATCATTTGTGTCTGAAGAGCAACAATAAGGGTGGGCAATATGGTATCGTTCGAGGGAAGGAGGAGAGTGGAAAAACTTGCGCTATCAATACAGAAAATAAAGCATGTCAGAACGCGACAAAATCTCAAAGAAAATGTATAGCAAAATGTAAATAAAAGGAACCGAAGGTGACCGACAAAAATGTTATTTGAATGAAACTTCACTCCTCTCTCCTCGAAAACACAACGACTAACCCACAATTTAATATTCAGAATAATAGAAAAAATTATACATGTTCCTGCAAGCAGGAAACTGGAATAACTGGCTGCATATATGGCCTTGAACAACCATAACAAGAAATATACCTCAACAATTAACAATGTTGTGACCAAAAAAGCTTTGAAATGACTGATGCCGCGGGAAACGAAATATACGTGCTAAAAGGCCGACGCAAGTATGTACACACAAACGCACCCAAGCCCTCCCCTCCTGCCGCCACACACACACACACACACACACAATTCAATGAACTATCCATACCGTGCGACACACCAGCCGACGCTGACTGTGAACCAATCCCTGAGTCACAATCTCGTGAGCCGAGTCCAGGTGAATTTTCCGCCGGAGCACATTTTTGTTTCGCTTGCTCCAGTATTTCAAGTACATCACCTCGACCCATGTCTTGGACCACACTCTGCAGTGTTGCCATAGACCCGCCTGCACCCTGGGAAATAGAAACACAGAACAAAGCTTAGCTTCTGTTTAAGTAACAATTCATTTAAAAACTAGGCAACCTTCTATTGTTCTACGGCATTTTGGTTCAACTCGGATTACCCTTATACCGGACCTTAGTTCCCATACCTCGTACTGTGCCAAGACTTGCATGGTTGGTCTGGCAGAGAGCGAAATGGGCTCCGTTAGAACACCCAGCCCCAGTTTCTGCGCCAACTTTTTCCAATCAGCTCCGTCAGGGTGGACTGGGTCTAACTTATTCGAAATTTGAAGTCTTGTGAAATTGTCCAGCTTTTCCAAGTCTCCTAAGAAAACAAACAAGAACTGATTGAGTTTTCCTCAGTACCTCAAAAAATTAACCATTTAAAAAAATCCAGTTACATCCCCCGAAAGTCCACCCTAAAGAGTGGGCCAAAATTTATCCATAAAAAAAAAATTGGAGAAAGACACCTTTTAACAAATCGTATTGTTAACTTTTTGACGCGTTGCGGGTCTTATTACGTCAACACTGTAAATAAGTAAATACTTAGTAACTAAGTCAGTCAATAAGTAGGCACATACGTAGGTAAGTAGGTACGTAACTACGTCAGTATGTAAGCAAGTACGTCAGTCAGTTAGTAAGAAAATACGTATATAGGATACATGTGAGTAAGTAAGTGAGTAAATAAGTAGGTAAGTAAGTACTAAGTAAGTAGGTAAGTAAGTGAGTAAGTGAGTAAATAACTAAGTAAGTAAATAACTAAGTAAGTAAATAACTAAGTAGGTAAGTAAGTAAATAACTAAGTAAATATCCAAGTAAGTAAATAAC
>JAOEJI010369645.1:0-10531 GCA_025448255.1 Umimayanthus chanpuru
CCCCCTCCCTACGATCTCTCCTTATAACGTCCACTATTGTTTTTTATATTCTATCTTACATACATACATATATATAATTACATGATATAGTTGAATTTCGTACACCACATGTTGGTGTTTCTCAGTCCAGATCTGCCGCAAGCGTGTTATCCTGTTCACTGACTGCTTGCCTGGTGGATATTACCTGTAGCACGTCATATCAGTCCCTATGCACACACAGCACAATTATCGCCTAATTGACCTTAAGCGGGACGGAATTAGCAATATTTCAGCGGTCGCTTATAAACCAATCAAAGATGTTTATTTATGCTAAGTAATGTACAATACTAGCTTACAAAATGAGACAAATATGCACAAATAAACAATTACGTGAGCATAGCGTAGTTACATGAAATTGCAAATTTTTATTTTTAAATGCTCGGCAGATTGCATCTGAGAAACAAAATTGTTGAATGATTTGTATATAGAGATCGAGACTCACAATCTGATTCTTGCAAGAACAGTAGCTAGGTCACGATCAAGATTTGCACGCATTAGTTTTTCGAGCCTGACGTCAAATTCATGCCGAAACAAAAATCGAATGTTATTCACAAGAAACCCTAATATAACGTATGAATGAGCGAAATGCACTGAAGTCTAAACGAGTAAAGTATGCTCTCTTTACCTTAAACCAAACTGTGACTTGTTAATATATGTCGTACTAAAGGTTACGGTTGAAACATGAGACTTTAAATCTGCATAAATCATCTACAAAAAACCTATGATGACTCACCTCCGATAATGGATAATCGGTATCATTAACGATGCATGCATTTAGTTTTAAGTTGACGACGACCACAAAACTCTCACTGACAAGTACACTTTACGTGGCAACCAGGCAATAATGGTCTCTTTTTCATTGTCAGATTTCCATTCATTATCCAAATGGACCGTCATTGTCAAGTGGGTTCTTTAAATAACTACATGTATAAATCACTTTTACGCCTCCTTTATATCATAATTAGACACTAATTGCCACTGCGTGGAACTCCACTTAACCCTGTTTCTTTAGAAGGCAGATTTTAAACTGAGGGCTAATGTCAACATCAGTTAATCCATTATCGAGACCCCAAGACAAAATGATGTATTTTATATTAGAATTGATCATAGATCAGTGTAGTGCGTTCGATCTCTTCATAAAAATTGCAGTATTGGCTGCTGGGATAAAAGTTGGATTGTTTTTTCACTAGACAACTGAACTAGTAAACACTTGGGTTTACTAGCCATGGGCGTAGCGTCCATATACGCACGTACGCATTACTAGCCATGGGCGTAGCGTCCATATACGCACGTACGCACGGGCGAAATCAGAAAAAAAAAATTGTCCAAGAGACAGGTGTAATTTTTTATTACCCAAAGATGTTCTATCAGTAAATTGGCGGTTGATTTGCTTTGATTTATGATGTATTCACTATTCGAATTGCACGTGACGCCAAGTATCTCATGTAAACACGCATACAATATAACTCCCACTGGCACCATGACGAGTACCAGACACTGGTTGAGACTTTGGACTAAACCACACAAACCCTCAGTTCTATCCCGGAGTATACGTCGCTCTAGTTGACGTACATGTATCGTGTCTCAGTGTGTACAGCTGAACGCAGCTTTTAATAGTGGCTTGAAGAGACTGAAAACTCCGCTTCGAACGGTACCTTTGATGGCGAGAGATTAAGTCTCTTGCAATCAGTCTGCACATCCATAAGCATAACTAGGGACCTTACGCAACTAGGACGGGAACGTCGACGAAGACGGCTGCTGAAATTTTAACTTCCAATTCTCCCGTTTCTTGCTTGTATAACTCATTCGTTTCTTTTTAATTTTGCGTGAAGCTGTGTGAACATGAAAAATTAGAAACTTTCATTTTGAAGCCGCACGAAGATTGAAATGATTCATGCTTTGTTGTTCACGTTCTCTGAAAACCACAAAAGTGCATGAGCTTTTCAGATTCTGTTCACAAAGGAAGACGACGGAAAGGTGGCCAGCTGGCTGCATTCCCACGTGAAGTCATTGTATTTTGTAATTAAGTCATATTGTTTTGTAACGTTTTCGTCGACGTTCCCCTCCCTCTTACGTAAGGTCCCTAATATCTCGACATTGACGGTGTGATAACAGATTGTACTGGGCGGATTGGGACGTCTCGCGCAGTGCTTGTGAACTTTATAAATACATCGATCAATATGTATTTCAACAATGGAGTCACCGTTTTCTCGTATTTAATAAATACTGTAACCTATAATTCAGTTGGCTGACCGATGAAATTAAAATACAGTAAACGACTATAACTGATGTGTTTCACGGACGGAAGTATCCCTCAGAAAACGTACGAAATGGTATTTAGAGCAAAAACTGTGATTTTTTCTGGAGGACACAAATATTCCCCCGGTGTGGCGCACGCTACATATATATGCCTTTGTTTTAAGTATGTACTAAGTATAACGTCTGTAATACTCAACTTTAGTAGTGTAGACGAGAAGGTAAAGACGTGTAAGTAAGAAAGTACTTTTAAGTACTTAAAAGTAAGCAAGCAAGTGTTTTATTGAAGTTTTTATCTAGCAGACTTAGCTTATACGGCTGAATTGCAATAAACTTTTACAATAGTTTAAAACGTCTATTAAATTATACTAAAAGATAAAAACTAATATATATACATGTAACTATTAAAACTAAGTGAATCTTAAAACATTAAAAATATTTGGAATCGTTACTTGTAATAAAAGTGTTTCGAAATCTGTTTGTTTTTTGTAAACCAACATTAAAAATACCCTTGGTTCTTAGGTTGAATTAGGTGGTAAAAATCTGTGTAGTTTGTGCAATTGTGGATCTCCTTCTCGACTGCCTCCTTGAACAGTTTGGTTGTTAAGTGTTAGGTGTTCCCTTCTGTCCTTTAGCGTAGGCAGATTACTTGTGTTAAGTGCCACTTTGTAGGAAAGGTTTGGGAATATGATCCGGAGTCCGCGCTTCTGCAGCCTCTCCAGATCCTCAAATAGATACTGGGGGAGCGCGTTGTGAGCACTTAGCACAAACACAGACAAGATAGAAAAAGAGAAGATTCGTAGTCCGCCGGCATTTTTGCTAGACAGTGTCAATTCTCACTGTGATTTATAACAATAATACAGTGTTGAAATTCATGGTGATTGATTTATTTCTTAAAGTAGTTTTGATCTTCACTCGAATCTTCACGGCTAGCGCTTCGAACTGAAATGTGCTTTTGTCGCGTTTTGTATTCAGTTTACACATTGCACTACATCATCGTGTGAGTGTTTTGCGACATTAGATATTTAAAGTTGGTTAAAACTTCCGACCACAGAAAGTATTTACTTTGATAACTCTGGTACTCGGTAACTTCTCGCAGCTATCTATGAAACTCCATTCCAGAACAAATAAATTTACATTTCGAAAATCATCGGTTTGACTTAAAAATTGATAGTTTAGGGTCGTGTCTAAAGGTTTTGCTAGTTTCGTTAACATCCTACAGCGAGTACAGGCTGTTAAACCACACGATGATCCACTCGTTTTACAAAGGAAGTGCATCTGAGCCTGCAATCTTTTTTCCGCTGAACATGGAACCACATGAAACCGAAGCTCTTGCGCAGTTATATGAGGAATGGACGGTCCCCAAAGCCTGAAATCTGATGGCACCAAAGACATCCTTATGAAATACGCGGGATTTATTTTCCAAAACAACTTGATTAGTGTGTGTTCTCCTTCTTCGAACGCAAACAAGTCGCAATAGACTTTAAGGCAGTTCTATCAAATCTTCGGGATAACGTTTTATTATCATCAGAAAAAGGTTGTTTTGTCAATAAAAAAACGTACAAGACGCGGAAATACAGACCTTGACATATGAAAGAACACAAACATAACAAAGTATGTGTGAACTTGGCAATCCTGATCTGCATTTAATCCTTTTTAAATCGCAAAATCTTTAGCGAAAAACGCTTACTGATAAATTAAATTAACAAGCCTTGAAAATGTGCATATCTATGAACTAATTTGTCGATCTCGGAGTTGGCTTTGATAATATTACCTGACCATTTAATGAACTTCAAATATTAAGAGGAAAGCCGATATACACAGCGTCTGCGATTGCACAGCTTTTTACAAATCGAGTGTAAGTTTTCTACTCTTCAGCTGCTATCCTAAGCTATCATAAGTTCATTAGTTGGATTAACATCGTCAGCCCTGTGAACTTCGTTCAAATCCAATTTTTCTAAAATTCAAAGAAGGACTACCGGTAAATAAATTTTCCCGTAAATCATAAAAAAAGATAACTTGTTCGGGGTAGCGCATTACGGTATCTAATAAGTTTGTTGATAATAAGTTGGTGGCGACCGAATTTTTTTTACAGGTTTTCTGAGCCACTGATTTGTGCTGTTCCAGGCTATTGCCCGACAATGGTGAATCGTCAAATTCCCGGTCAAATTCTACTACAACTTTTTAGTCATTTTAAGTTCAAGATAAGTTTGGATTCCCTACGAAAACGCACAGTTCAACTTCCTTAGCGCAGTGGGTAAGCAAAGACAATTTTAGAATTCGTCAGGTTAAGTTATTCAAAGAATGTCCGCCACATACCTCAATAAGGATGAATTTTTCTGCAACCTTCATCTACTATACCTGTATACACACACTCAAACTGGGACATGACTTCTTCAGCAACTTTCAGTACACTGATACATATATCCTAACAGGACTATAGTTGACACTTTCCAGTGCGGGATTCTGACAGATCTAAAAAACGTCGAACAGTTTTTTCAAAAGAAAAACACGAGCATATTTTATTAAAACTGGGGAAAAATTAGCTCAAGACGTCTCTGGTTAACATTATCGTAACAGGCAGTATTTTTACAAACGTCATGGTGCTTATATTAAACAGCCCGATAAACTCGTGAACGAAATTGCGCGAAATGGTCAGTCATTGTTGATAATTAATTGAGATACGAAAAACCTAAAGATATTCTCATTTAGAGAATTGTAAGAAGTCATTTCATTGCAAGAAGTAACGAGGTATTAGTTGAGGCTTGTAATTGAATTTCAAAAACATCATCAAACAACGCCCAGTTACACTAATGGCAATTATATACAAACAACCTTTTGTTGACATTCTGAAGTGGTGGGGAGGCACGATTTATCGATAAGCTAATATCTTTGACGCGAAAGCACATTTCCTGGTCATCAATTAAAAACTCGAACGGCTTAAATGATGTCAAAATATTGCACAAAGGAGTTTATTATGGTGCTGAGATGGGTTTGGAAGTGCCCGGGGGCAGGAGACTCCCAACTGAACTATTATTAAAGAATACCCGCATTCCTTATTTTTTTAATTTACAACTCGTTGTCGTCGTACGAATACTGCCTCAGATCGCAACAGTCGATAATTGGATCATAGTGAGAAATTTCCAGCGGGTTATAGTAGCCGAACATGTATATGCAAACCTGTTTTCGTTTGTATGTAATAACGGCTGCACGTATGAGAGAGTCGCAAAAACAACAAAATTTGAAGAACAAAGTCATAGAAAACGCCACGTTTCACTACTATGGGAAGGCGATGCTAGCCAATAACAAGGTATAAGTTTGTGTTCTATTCACAGGGTCCGGAAACAGCGCCATTTCTATTTACTATCAGAGCTATTAAAACTAGAACAAAAAGTTAAAAGAGATTTAGATGTAGGTGTATGCATGAGATATTAGACAAGTCGCCAGTAAAGTGAAAAACTTTAGCTGTTGCCTATCGTGGCCATGATTCAGATTCTGTGCTAATCTCTTATCCTTTATCAGTTAGTTATTTTGTGTTGGCTTGTTAGCACCAAGCCGTGAAAATTGACTTGTGTGTTGTCAATGCTATTTATCAAATTTACTGATTACTTCTGTGCCAGAACTTCGGCTCATTCGACAGAAGATTCACATATTGTCACTGGTAATCCGACATATTGTAAACCATATTTCATGTCTATATGTTTTGTTTTCCACCGAGTCTGACAGAAATAAAGTGAAAATCACATACAACTTACCCAGCTGTCCCTTGTAGAGCTTGGTCTTGTAAATCCCTGAAATAACTGGCAGAAAAGCCGAAAAGTTGACCCGTGTGGTTGTTGCAAATCTTAGTCTTGTTAATTTTGATATACACTGCTCCGGTGCTTTTAGGAATAGAATAAACATCCGATAGATTATGTTCTCTGAGAGACGTGGCCACAAGCTGTGTTCGGAAATATAGTTACTTATTTACTTAGAGTACAGTAAGGAAAACCTTAAGATATGCGATTAACTTAAGATAACAAGTAACACCAATCAAAAAATGTTTTGTTTCTTTGTCTACAAAATAATCAGTAGATATCCTGGCCCCCTCTCTTTCCAGGCTACTCCCATATTTGGGTTATACGGGGACCTTTCCCCAATAGGGTATGTTTTTCAACCTACATTAATCAGCAGGGTATGTTCAGTTTGACAGATACCTTTAACAGGGTGTTTTATGTTTATAAAATATATTTATTCTGTCGCATAAGCTAAAGCAGGTCTCTTAAGAGTACTTTTACGAATTTCTCTGAATTTTCAAGATTGAAGCACAAGGACAATAACTAAACGTTTACAATCGCTCTTTTAACCTTTTGGTGACTGCGTCAGTAAATATAATTCCTTCAGAAATTATAACTTTAAAAAAATGCAACATTTTCAAATCAATAAACAAAGCACCAGTGAATGGGCGATTTTGTCAGCCAATAATTTGTTCAAATGTCTGCATCCAATACAGCTGCAGCAAAAATCCTTGGTTTCTGTCGAGTTTCATGGTTTGAATTGTAGCAAAATTAGAAATGCTTGTTTTCCAACTCCAGGAACAGCACGAAAAACACGCACTTTTGTCGTCATTTTTTAATAGAATAATCTTTTTAAAACAAACAGTTTGCAATTCCAGAAAACTTCAAGTCCGATACATGCACTTAGCGCTGGTTGGCAATGATTACCGTTTCTCCCTCCGCAGGCCAAGTTACAGCCTTTTCATGACTTTCATTAGAGCAAGTTGGGGAATCCACTGTTTCCTCGTTCGTGCCCGATAGGAATTCTGGTTAATCCGAGCATAACGGCGAAATGGAGCTCCGCCCATCTCTATTTTATAGTTTGTTTTTTTTTTACAAGTGTCGAGCCACACAAACCTACTGGCAAAATACGGTGCCTGTTGGCATTTTTAGTAGTCATAAATTGCCCAAATCGCCTTAGTAAGTGCCAGAATCCATCGACAGAACGGCCAGAGAGAGATTTTCACTCGTGGTCTGCCATCGATCGCTATACACAAAATTTCGGCGTCCCAATCATCGTGAATTCAGCTCTCACCCCTGATTTCTTTCAGAAGATTGCCTCTACCCACCGTTCTAGCCTAATGATGCCAGTCTGAGGGGCTTCTGAAGTGGAAAATGGCTCGAAAAATAATTATAAAGTCGATACTTACCAGGTTGAACTGACAGCTAAACAAAACGCCGTGACAACTGCTGACGTCACAAAAAAGTCTGAGCCGCGAGGCTATGGAAACTGCGGTTAATACGAATAACCGTTTTTTGAGCGGCAAAAATCCACTTCCCTTTTACCGCCCTAATCACTGCAGAAAAATCAATAAATCCACCGTCACCAAAGGGTTAAAGGATGTCCTTCCGTTGGCATTGCTTCTTTGATTTGTTAAATCTTATAATTGCCTTCAAGAGCCTTAGATTCTAAAAAAGTTGAGTGTTTCCAAAAGTTGTCTTCTGTTAACCCTCAAAAGTTTGACCTTTTGGAAAAACACCAACGATGGATTAAGGCGGAGGCTTATTTGAAGTCTTTTCCCACTTCCCATCTCTCGAGCGTAGCATTCTGGGAAAAAAGAACCGGAGAAGTGGAAGAGGGAAATGACCGTATTGATTCATGGGTAACCAACAAAATCTATTGTGTCAACACTGTATGATATGTATTGTCAGGACACTAAAGACTTTTCATAGTATAGTCTGTTTTACATGCTTAGCCGATTTTTTACTCGAAATATTTCACCGGCTCTTGGTTTCTCGCTTCCAATACTTCCATGCATATTTGCATTGCGTTTGCCAGGCTTTTGCGAATCTAGGAGAGTTAATCTAGGGTGGCCTGTGAAACGGAACTTTTCATGCAATTGGATATGGACAGATATTTTACTGGAAATGGTCGTGACTAATTCATAGTGATAAGCTCAGGCAGCAGATGATTAACAAGCTTGTTTTAAAATTATAATTGTCAAGACATTGGGTTGGCACAGAGCTCGAACACACGTGTTTCAAGATGGTTCCAAGGTTTGATCGGTGATCTAAAGTTTTGGTATGAGCAAGACTCAGCCAAATACTTACGAACAGCAAAGAGCCGTTAAATTGATTTGGAGCCTGGATCTGGAAATCCACCAAAACCAAAACTTTACATACAACGTGTCAGCATAACAACGTTGTCGTTGAGAACTAATTTAACACCGTTATTTTGGAAAGTCCAAATAACTTCAAAAGCGCTTCAGAATAAACTATTAACAAATAATAATAATAATATAATAACTTTTAGTGCGCTATTTCCATGAAATAATCAATGGCGCGTTACAAAAAAAGCCGTAAAGTATTTTTCCAAAGCTAATTCAACAAGTCTTATTTTAAATTCCATGCATTCAGCTGACAATAGCAAGACCTCGGCTCCTGGTTGAGAAACATAAACAGGAACTGCAAGAGCATTGACTTTGACAAAATATTAGTACAGGAAAATGACGCGTCTTCAGTCGCTTTTGAAACGAGTAAAAAATGAAAAAGTATTATGCTTTCCATTTCTCTGCAACATTTACAAAAATAGGAAGATGAGGAGAATTGAAGTAAACGGAACTAAACTATATTAAAGCCCAATTAAATTTTGCATTTCTTGTAAATTGTTTTTCCAGTAATTGTGTTATTGTATTCTATCCCTAAAAATTGTCTACACATGAAAGGCAGAAGTATATCTCAAAGTTTCGGAACTCCACGTTGTGGACACACCGCACTACAAGTGAGTGTAAAAGGCAACCTTGAAAATGTTCTAAAGCATTTAAGATTCAATAAAAACGGTCTACGGAAGCGAAATATGTGCACCTTGTCCTTGGGAAACTGCACAGCATGTATTTGTAAGCGTAGAGGCTTTAGCGGCTATGCATTCTACATCATGTGCGAGGCCGGGTAAAAACAACAAACAACAAACCGTAAAAATATTTGTCGACAGACATGTCTGCGAAAGTAGTTTTGGCGGTCAAAGGGCAGGTAAAATGACAAAACGGAGCTTACACGTAACGGGTGGTTTATCTTCAGATGTAATTGTCTGGGTACACCAGTGATATAGGGAGTCAGTCAAATAAGGGTTAGATGTGACCCTTTTCTGCTTAAGACCAGTTTCCTATTCCCAGTTGCCGCTGATTACGATGACTACAGACTCGTTTTCACAGGAATAGCCTCGACTTGATGCTAAATATTCATACATTCCAATATGGATATGATATATTCACAGCTCTGTGTATTGTTTGCGGTTCAGATCTCGCCGGTATTTATGTACGTAGATTCAACACCAGTTCCCAAGCTGTAAAAATGAGTCTATAGTCATTGTAATAAGCGGCAACTGGGAACAGGAAACTGATCTATTAAGTCTGTAATCACCAGATCACTACAAGTGATAAACAAAATTGGATGAGCGCGGAGAGCGAATCCAACTTGTTTTCACGAGTAATAAAGACAAAATTGGTCGACACGAAGTCCTACTACAGATTTATTGTGAAACTGAAATTAGAATTTCCGAAAATGAATTAAAAAAAAAAAAAAAAACAAATCCGCTGTATTTTGTTTAAAGAAGTATTGCTTTTAAAGTAAATATTCTCCATTTTGTTTTGGCCACAGTTTCTCAGTATTGAAAGTAACTATTTTCTTGTTCCTGATTGGTCAGAAAGTCAGGAACTCAGGTAAAATAAGTGTGTTGCGGTAAGCCAATCAGATTTGAGGAAGTTGTAATTTTTATAATAAGTATATTTTTTTTTTAAAGGAATAGTTGAAACACACATAAATAAACTCGGAAAAAATCCGAGTCCCCAATGGGGTTTGAACCCATGTCCTTCCGAACACCGGGCGGATGCTCTACCAACTGAGCTACAAGGACTCTGAAGGGAGCGAGGCCATTATATTAGTATTTTATTAGTATATTTATTGCTAACAGGATCTTGTTGATAACAGTACTATACGATACTGAAGGGTTATTTGTATAAACATTTGAAATTATTCATTATATTATTATTATTATTATTATTATTATTATTAATTATACTATTACTTTATACCGGACTCGAAGTTTTTTTAATAGATGTTGTTTAGAATATTTTTTTTTTTAAAAAAAATACTATTACTGTTATTATTACTATTATTATTATTATTATTATATTATTATTATTATTATTATTATTATTATTATTATCATCATCATCATCATACATATTATTATTAACCCTTTA
>JAOEJI010369867.1:0-10529 GCA_025448255.1 Umimayanthus chanpuru
GTTCTAAAAATAAAGCTACTCGGGAAAGGGTTGACTCAAGAAATTAGTGAAGATAGAGGCTCCTGTTGATGGGCTCCAGGTGATGTGTATTACATGCATCTCTGAAAACCCCAGAACACGGTGCAACCGATTAGAGGTAATACTGCGCGCAGTGTGAAAATTGCGCCGCGTAGCTTTCTGAAATTGTTGCACACATTATTATTGTAGAAGTAGAATCCGATTTTACTTTCGCAGCACTGCATGCATCCATTTCGGGGGGTGACACATTAACTGCAACAATTGTGTGCATTGTATAAGCGTTTGCAGACTACAGTTCTACCTTAAGTAGTGTGGTATTTTGCATTCAAAAGACTTCACCAACTTTAACTCTTCTGAGATACATTCATAAAATTTGATACAAAAAGTAAGATGTCACTGCTAATTTCCCTTACCTCGTGCTGTTGTTGCAAGTGATGGAGTTTTTTTGCTGGTAAAATTTATAAGAATATGAACACTGAATTCACAAGCGATTACCTTTTAAAAGATTTATTGGAGTTGGGTGTCGGTGATCTGCACGAGATTAAATTGGTTTCAGATTTTGTTTATATTGCTGTAAATAAAAAACAATTAACATACCGAACTGATATAAAAAATGCCGGTATAATGAGAGATGCAGCCAAAACACATGTGCATACAGTCAGTTTCACAACCATTCGCGGCCGTACGTACAAGCAGTTTAGTATGGCGGGCCACACGTCCTGTCAAAACGGCGGATTGTAAGAATGAGTGGAGATATCGTTTAAAATGTATTATAATTGATGTATTTATACCATTTTTAAAAATTATCCCACTCATACATACAATCCATATGACTTGTCGCCCGCCAAACAAACCGCTTGTACACACTGCGCATGGCTGTGAAACTGGCTTATTTGAGGGAATGAGTGTTCCACCTGCTGCCCGTTGTTAGTACCAGTTGGAATCAGAACTTTTTTTATTTAATCCTTTTTCACTGCTCAGTTATGTACATAAGTAATAGTTTTTAAAAAATGTTACTGAACGTAGTTTGCAAAACATGTAATAGAGAAGGAAAACTGATGCAGCGGGGAGTGAATAGAAGAAATCATTAAGAACCATACTGCCGGCTATTCCACCGAAAAAACAAAAAGTAAAACTTAAAACCAATTATACTATTCAGTTTTTAGTATACTAAATTATCGAGTTCTTTCGTCTCTGCATTAAGGTTATCACCAGAGCTGGCCCAACAGAAAGAGAGGAGGGGTAGCTGATAAGGTGTTGAAATCAGTTTCAGTATTCTTGGCTTAAATCAATGCATAGGATGCGAGCTGCTCTTTCAACACCAGCATGTCAACCATATCGACCAACTTTTGCTCAAGCTGCTTGCATATTGCTCCACGGCGTTCAGTCAGTTGCCTCTGAAAAGTTACACAGCCACAGGTAGGTTGATTTTCGGCAACTTCGGTCTCCACTGAAAAAGCAAAGCTTCCTGGTAGAGCAACCGATTGTGTGCTTTCGTCTCCCTCTCTCGCAATAGCTTGAAGTCGATATCTGCCTCGTTTGTGTAGCAGTTGTTTTACGGCTGACTTAAATCTATTTTTTTTGCATTCTGTTTTCTTCCTGGGCTCGAATTCGTTGTTTTCTGCGAGAGTTGGGACTACCGGAGCTTTTTCAAGTGAATAAGAAAACGACATTTTGTACAATCGCAAGAAGCATGCATCTCCCAACTTGATGAGGTGCGATTAATCACAGCAGTTACTTGAAAATAAAGTTTTTGCTATATAAATGATAAGTTTAGAAACAGGATGTGTGATTGAAGTATAGAGTGCTGCTTTTTAAAAAGAAAATCTACACTTCATCCATTCACACTAGCTAACCATTATGACGCACCAACATTTCCATTAGATGCTTGTTTTAAAGTTCCGGCATGCTATATTAGTATTTAGCTCCAGTTACAATATCTGTTTTCAAATTTTCTTTTTAGGCATTGTGGAAATCAATTATCTTCCGTTCAGGTAGCCTCCAAAAGCAGACACCTCATTTCCTTCGCGACTTCCGAGGGGTCCCGCCGCGAAGGAAATGAGGTGTCTGCTTTTGGAGGCTACCGTTGAAGCTGCCGCACAATGTCAGCAAAATTGTAGGTGTGATTTCATTTCCAAAGTAGAATTTCATTTGAAAGAGAAAAAATAAGGCTCTTTACGGCATTTTAATTATTTTTAAAAAAGGAGCAGTTTGCATTTTCGTGGTGATCTCGTCTGTATGTTCACAAAACACCCTGGCTTGCACGTGACTCGCGTTGGTGCTTGTTTGATTTCACCTCCATTTGCAAAGTTCTCCCTTATTAATGAGCGAAATGTTACCCAATTAAGGCAGCCAGAGGACGTTCTTCCCTTATAAGAACGCCTAATCTTTGGGGTAACAACATTTTAAGAATTTCAGACTCAAATCTTCTTAAAACGGTCTTAAACATAATTGTTACTGTTGGGTGTACATTTGACGGCTTGTTATTTCCATTGGCACAAACCAAGCCGAGAAACAAAGTATTTCCTTCATTTTGTACAATATTATAAATAAAAAGTTCTTCGTGTTTTTCTCGATTTCAATTTTTTTGTTTATTTCCGTCGATAACTTTTAGAATTCTAGACTTAGTACTTGCACATGTGGACTCGTTTATCCCTTTTGGAATAACATTTGTGTTTTGGACCTCATATTTTATGATGTGGATATTTTGTCCGTCCGCAACGAAACGCCATACTCGACTAGCTTTGCTATTTCTAATTGGCTGTGCTCTTTCTAAACCGCAAACAATATCCTGCCAGTATCTACTTAAGAAAGCTGTAATTTTTTTACTAAGCACAATAAAGTTGTTGTTGTTGTTGTTGTTGTTTTATCCACTGAAATGAAAGTTTTTCGCCTTTCCTCAGCCTCAGTACGTTCTTAGCATTTTCTTTTTAAAAATTAAATTTTGGGGCCTCACGTTCTTATAAAAAAGGTTCTTATAAAAAGCGAGTGTAGCCAGTAATACTAAGACTACTAATAAGCGGGCATTTAACAAAAGAAGATGCTACTAGCTTCTTGGGCTGCGAAAGGTTTCACACCTGTCAGCAGTTAAACCCATTGCGCAAGGGCAACAAATGAAACTGGCTTAAACCAGTTTGGCAAGTCTTGTCTCTGCTAGTTTTTCGCGTAAAGTATATATAGAGTGTTTTGTATAAGAACCTTTTTTAAAGAACGTGAGGCTGAAAAATGCCCCAAATTATGAACATGATAAGAACATACTTGAGGCTGACGAAAGGTGAAGAACTTTTAGTTATAATACTGTAGAAAATCATGGAAATACTTTGTTTCTCGGCTAATGTTCGTCAGTGCACCATTGCTAACAATGGTGTTGTACACGCACAACTTTGTTTTAAATCATTTTTGTTTGTTTTTATGTTGCTTTCGTGCCGGGCTCCCGGTTCGTTTGTGCGAATGGAAAACAACAAACCGCCAAATGTACACCCAATAGTTACAATTATGTTTAAGAACATTTTAAAAAGCTTTAAGTCTGAAATTCTGAAAATATTTTTAAAAGTATTTTAAAAATGTTCTTAAAAATTAGGCGTTCTTATAAAAGACCGTCCTCTGGCTGTTAATTGGGTAACATTTCGCTCATCAGTAAAGGGAGAACATTGCAAATGGAGGAGAAAATGCGTCATGTCCAAGCCAGGGTGTTTTGTGAACATACAGACGAGATCACCACGAAAACGCAAGCTGTTCGAACGTTTTAAATAATTAAAATGCCGGAAAGGGCCTTATTTTTTCTCTTTCAAATGAAATTCTACTTTGGAAATGAACTCACATTTACAATTTATCTGATATCCTCCGGCTGCGTACTAGTAAACGGAAGATAATTGATTTCCACAAAGACTAAAATGAAAATTTGGAAACAAATATTGTAATTGGGCCTAAATAGCATGCCGGAACTTTAAAACAAGCATCTAATGGAAATGTTTGTGCGTCATAATGGTTAGCTAGTTTGAATGTATGAAGTGTAGATTTTCTTTTTAAAAAGCAGCACTTTTTACGTTCAATCACACATCCTGTTTCTAAACTTATTATTTATATAGCAAAAAGTTCATTTTCAAGTAAATGCTGCGATCAATCGCACCTGCATCAAGTCGGGAGAAGCTTCTTGCGATTGTACAAAATGTCGTTTTCTTATTCACTTGAAAAAGCTCTGATAGTCCCAACAATCGAAGAAAACAACGAATTCGAGCCCAGGAAGAAAACAGAATGCAAAAGAAATAGATTTAAGTCAGCTGTAAAACATCTGCTACACAAACGAGGTAGATATCGACTTCAAGCTATTGCGAGAGAGGGAGGCGATAGCACACACTCGATTGCTCCACAATTGCAAGGAAGCTTTGCTTTTACAGTGGAGACCGAAGTTGCCGAAAACCAACCTACCTGTGGCTGTGTAACTTTTCAGAGGCAACTGACTGAACGCCGTGGAGCGATATGCAAGCAGCTTGAAAAAACGTTGGTCGATGAATATTCAGTAACTTTGTACCGCCTGAGAATTGACACGCTGGTACTGATCGCGGAGCTCGCATCCTATGCATTGATTTAAGCCAAGTGAAGAATATAATGAAAATGATTTCTACATTTTATTATCTACTCCTCTTCTTTTTCTGTTGGGTAGCTCTGGTGATAACCTTTTAAGGTTATAACCTCTTAAAATGCAGAACTGAAAGAACTCGATAACTTAGTATACTAAAAACTGAATACACGCTTTAATTTTTGTTGTGAACAATTTTATAAGAACAACGAGGCTCAAATTTGCCCAAAAATTAAGAACAAGCTAAGAACAATCGAGGCTCAGCTTCAGATGCAAATGTAACTGCAAGTTTTATCGAAAAACACAACACATCACGTCATTACATGTGGCGTTTCAATGCAGGTCTTTCTGCAGTTAGAAACACTGAGTGAGCAGAGACGAAAATCAAAACTGTGCCGCACGTGTTTTATGACAGTGCCGAAGTATATACAGGATGGAAACAAGAACAATTTAAGAACAATTGAGGCTCAAATTAATACTGTGCAAAAACTTAAGAAGAACGAACCTGGGCCAAAATTTACTGGTTCTTATAAAGGAAGCGTGTAGTGTAATTGGGTTTAAGTTTTACTTTTTGTTTTTTCAAAGATATTAATATATTGGGTGGAATAGCGCAGTAGAGTTCTTAATGATTCCTTCTATTCACTCCCCACTGCATCAGTTTTCTTTCTCTATTACATGTTTTTGCAACTACGTTCAGAAGCATTTGTTTTAAAAAAACTATTACTTATATGTACATAACTGAGCAGTGAAAAAGGATTAAATAAAAAAGTTTTGATTCCAATTGGTCGACTAACAACCGGCAGCGGGTGGTACACTCTATTCCTTTAAATAAGCCAGTTTCACAATCATGCGCAGTGTGCATTCTCGACTCCAGAGCCCACGTTTCGCGCGTCAGCGGGTTGAGAATCCAGACATGCGCAGAAGAGAAGAGCTCTGGGGTCGAGAATGGCGCAGTGTGTACAAGCGGTTTGTTTGGTGGGCAACAAGTCATACGGATTGTATGAATGACTCAATGAGTGAAATAGTTTTCAAAAATAATATAAGTATATCAATTATGATACATTTTTTAAAAATGATATCTCCCCACATTCATACAATTCGCCGTGTTTGCGGGACGTGTGGCCCGCCATACAAACTGCTTGTACGTACTGCGCATGAGTTGTGAAACTGGCTAGTGGGTCTCTTTTAACTTTGGGTGCATGCATGTAAATGTGTTTTGGCTGCATCTCTCATTATACTGGCATTTTTTATATCAGTTCGGTATGTTAATTGTTTTTAATTTACAGCAATATAAACAAAATTTGAAACCAATTCAATCTCGTGCAGCTCACTCCAATAAACTTTTTTTAAAAAAAGTAATCGTTTGTGAATTCAGTGTTCATATTCTTATAAATTTTACTAGCAAAAGTTAAAAAAAACAACACGCCAGCTCCAGCAGTTGTATTACCAGGAAACAGTGTAAACCGAGTTAGAACTGCAACGTTTGATTGATAAATACTGAATTGCGCATTTGACAGTTACCCTGACCAACGAACAGCAGGAATTTCCTGTCATGTTCAGTCGTTTCATAAACTTTTATAGTTTGTACATGTGTATGTACAAAGACTCTGATTCTGTCACCTTTGGCGGCTTTTTTACCAGTGTTAGCGATAAGGAGCGACCTTGACTTCGACGAAGTTGAATATTTATAACCGCCACAGCTATAGAAAGCTGCAAAGAAACACGACACGAAACCAGATACAATTTATACTCAAATTTGTGGCAGAACAGCGCGGACCTCAAAGAGATCCGCGTGCGTGGGTATCACTTGCGACAACAGCACGAGGTAAGGAAAAGTAGCAGCGACACCTTACTTTTTGTATCAAATTTATGAATGTATCTCAGAGGAGTTAAAGTTGGTTTCTGAATACCGCAGAAACCTGTCATTGGTATATTAACTGTGTTTGAATTAATGAAGTCTTTTGAATGCAAAGTACCACACGACCTAAGGTGAACTGTAGTACAATACACGCAATTGTTGCAGTTAATGTGTCACCCCTCCGAAATGGATGCATACAATGTTGCGGAAGAAAAATCGGGTTCTACTTCTAGAATAATAATGTGTGCAATAATTTCAGAAAGATTACACGCGGCGCAATTTTCACATTGCGCGCAATATCGCGTCTAATCGGTCGCACCGTGTGCTGGGGTCTTTAGAGATGCATATGTAATACACGTCACTTTTGGTGAATTATACAAAAAAAATCTGAAATATATAAATAGTCCTGCATCCACATTTTCTGAAAGGTTGGCAATTGTATTTCTTCATAACATTTCAAATTTATGCGTAAGCTATTTCAGTATTTACTGAAATTGTAACATGAGAAACCAAGTATTTAGCCGCCGTATTTATTCTCTCGCGCCTTATATAGTTCTAGAAATAGAGAACACTGTATTCGTATGCAATCTGGTTACCATATGTTGCTCTACACGCTTTTTTTTAAAATAACAATTTTATAAGAACAACGAGGCTCAAATTTGCCCAAAAATTAAAACAAGCTAAGAACAACTGAGGCTCGGCTTCAGATGAAAATGTAACTGAAAGTTTTTATTGAAAAACACAACGCATCACGTCATTACATGTAGCGTTTCCTTGCAGGTTTTTCTGCAGTTAGAAACATTGAGTGTGCAGAGAAGACTGAAATCAAATTTGTGCCGCACGTGTTTTTAAAAACTTAACTAAAACTTGTCTGATATTGCCGAAGTGTAAAATTGACATGATGGAAACAAGAACAATTTAAGAACAACTGAGGCTCAAATTGTGTAAAAATTTAAAAACAACGAGGCTCGGCCAAAATTTACTGGTTCTTATTAAAAAAAAACGTGTACTGAGGAAAACTAGTGGGAGACTAAATGACTGCAACTGAAAACTACGCGACTAAAGAACTGAAGAGTACATTCTCGTCAATATCTTGTTTAAACTGCCGACCGGAGTGGTGAGATTTTTCTTATAATTTTCTCAGTTTTTAAATGAAAAAAAAAATTGAGACATGACCCTTCGTTCACAACCGGCTCGAAATTTCCCAAAGCATTTACTGATTCAGAACAAATAAATGGTCGGGTTCCGATTTAGAATTGCAAGACTTTTATAAACGTATGGCCGGAAATGCGGTTCTTTCTTTCTTTGTTTTCCTTTTTTTCTATTTCATCCTTTGCCTTGAAGGTTTATGAATGCCTCTCTCGGACAATTATCTCCAGTCCTTTTATGGTCACTATATTCCCCACCTACCCCCTCATATTATACAAAGCACCCCACCCATCCCTCAACAAAATAAGTGTTTGTTTTTTCCCGCCAAGACCGTTTCGATTGGTTGAAAATCATTTGGCGGGAAGCACGATCAAGAACAAAAGCAGACAAAATGGTGGGCGATGAAACTGCAACAAGCGTGGTTCTAGACCAAAATTATGCCCGTTTAATACCGATTCCCTTTGCTGCACACGATGTTAACAAGGAAAATTTAAAAAATAACTGCAATGGTTTTCCTGAATATGAAATTTTGAGCTCAAAACCTCTGGATTTCCCTTGCCTCATGTGTAAACAAACACTGGATTGCAAAGTTTGTGGACATCGAACTTGTTCATCGTGCTACGAGAAAGCAAGGTAACTTACTGCAGCTTTGTTAAAAAAAAGTTCTATTTGTCAAAAGTCCGTTGTTTTAAGTATAAAGTTATCGTTTATTTTGTTTACTGCAGGGGGATACATTCAAGATGTCCTGTTTTGCAAGCGGACATGAAGGTAAATAATTAAACCTCGAGTAATAATTTCAGCACGCATAACGTTGCTTTGGGTTTGTTAATAAATTGGCACGTTTTATTGACTTTTAGAAGTGGATATTGAATGAAAACAACTTAAGATATTTTAATTTATTTGAATTTTACTACGAAAAGAACATAAATACCAATGGACTACAGGTGGTAATTTTGTTTGCGTGCGATCGAATCTGTCGGTTCTTTTATATTGTACACCCGGATATTGTACATGTATCTTGAACTTTCACGAAATTAGACTTCAGCCTCTGCTTGGTTTCTGAAGTTTAGTTTCGTCTGTTCTGTGAACGTAAAATGGAATACCATCGTCACCATCTTCTTTTCATTGTCAGTAAGAGCTGTGGTGTTTCACATCCACTTTTATAATTAATACATCTAAAACACAATATTGTACTATTTATACACAAAAAAAGATGGAAATACAAGATTTTAAGGTAAATGACCTGCTATGAAAACCACGCTAGTTTAGTTTTGTACCTTACTGTTTGTCTTGGAATTACATCACAACTTAGTTTAGAATCTTTCTGACTTTACTCAGACATCTGAAGAAAAAACAGCAGAAAGAGTTCTTACCAGCCTGCAAGCGACCTGCAAACACAGTTCACTTGGTTGTCAGTGGACAGGAGAAGTCAGAGAACTAGAGGTGTGGTTGGTGAATTTGTTTATATAGCAGTATAGACAAGTTTGAGTGGCAATCCAGGAACTGCGAATTTGCCCAGATACAAATTTCCGGATATTTTTTTGAGATATTTAGACATTTTCAAGAAATTTAGAAAACTTGAGGAAATTTAGAATAAATTGTGGATTTTTAGAGCAATTTGTCACAAAAAGGTACTTGACAAGGGCCGAAAAACAATTTTTGATAACCTTTTACTGGGCTGTCTTCACAACCTTCAGTTTTTTGGCAATATCTGTGGCCTGTGTTCTGTTTACGAGCCAGCGATACTACTTTTTCAGCAGATTTAATATGCCTCCATAGTCCATACATTTATTTTGATTGCATTATTTGGTATTAATAATTTTTTAAACATCTAGACGTAATTTCACTATATTTTCTTGACAAAATGCAAAAGCTATGCTGAAAAACAGAAAAAAATGATATTTCTGAGAAATTTAGAAAATTTTCAAGAAATTTAGAGCAAATTTTGGAGAAATTTAGAAATTTTGATGAGAATTTCCAGAAAGAAATTTAGAGCTTTTTTTGAGATATTTGTATCTAGGCTTACCTCGGAAGGATGGAAAGCAAAGTGAACTTTAGCGGGAAAGAAGGTCACCCAAATATTCAACCCTCGACCAGGCTGGGGATCGAACTGGGGACCTCAGGATTGTGAGGTAGAGATCTTAACCTCCGCTGTTTTAAGTTTTAGCCCCTGTACTCCGGGCTCTGTACATGTTTCATACCGTCTCGTCCTTTTCTTGCCGTATGTATCAGCTTGCAGAATTAATTTTAAGGAAAAGACCACGTTCGAATTACACTTCAGTTCCCGCGAACAATAACCTGAAGTCGAGGCTTCGTGCGAGAAAATACAGCAAATGTATGAAAACTTGGCACGAAGTCTTGATTTTTCAGGTTATTGTTCGCGGGAACTGAAGCGTAATTCGAAAATGGTCTATGTAACTGATGACTTACTGGGGTAGGGTTCGATGGGAATGTCGTCCTGCACATAGACCAACAGCACGAGGTCGTTGTCGCGATGCACTTTCTCCGCATACCCTAAAACGAAAGATTTGCGGGCTCAGCAGAAGGTTCTATTAACGTTTTTTTAAAAGCTATATTTTTAAATTAGATAGATCAGATACAACTTTTTTCTTTAACACAAATTACTATCACGATGATTGATCGCCTTTCAAACACGTACTACTTGGGCATTATAATATTGATTACAAATTATAAAATGAATTACCTCTAAACTCAAAATTGCTTTATGCTTTACACAGATGCCGCACATAAAGACAAACATAAACTGACAGACACAGACTTTAACACATGCAAACACAGGCACAGACACAAACTCAAACACAGACATAAACAAACAAACACAAGCATATACAGACAGACAGACAAATAAACAGAAACAGAAACAAACAAACAAACAAACAAACAATCACACACACACAAACAAAC
>JAOEJI010369978.1:0-10528 GCA_025448255.1 Umimayanthus chanpuru
TATGACACTTACTTTGCGTTGTGTTTCAGTAAATAAATACCCTGAACATAGATAAATCACTCATATGTTGAGCACTATGCAAACAGTAACTTTATTTGTTTCAGCGACTGAACGACCGTGTGCATCCACCATTTTGTGTTTCCGTTAAACAGTTCAAAAGGGGGCGTGGCTTAGCCTTTTATAGGCTCGCTCCGTGTTTAAGTTCAAAGGAAGTGAGCTGTATGATCCTTGATCAGTCTGTAATTTGGTGGATTCAAATGGCTGTCTCTTATTGCTCAGATTTATTGGAACAAAACTGACTGCAGTAGGAGGAAAGTATGCAATAAATGCGGAGTGAGTCAAAACAGGAATGAATTGGTGAAGAATTGTTGTTTGATTATATTTTAATGGCCAGTTAGTTTGACATCCAAGTGTTCTGACATTAAAAGTATTGTATAGCGAAAATGTATTGATTTTGTTCAAAGCTGGTTTGACAGTAGTGGGTTCCACAAGGAAAATCAATATCTTGAAAGTGGTACCAATTGTAGTTCTAAGTGTTTCTCTCGTATACAGTAATTGTTTTGAAGTAGAGAATAAATGCTTATTTTGGATTTCTTGTTTCCTAATTTTTTAGAAATCGTTTGCTACGTTCAATTATAACACAACTGCTGGAAATCCAAACCGAGTGAATCGAGTGGTTTGTGGACAGGATCCAAAGTAAGTGAAGAGTTCAGCCTTCTTGTACGTTCTAAAACACTCACAGCGACACATACCGTACTTGTACTTACATGTACTTATTTACTTGACTCTAGAGCATGAACAATAAAACCATACTCCCAAACTTCGTTGATTTTTGTGGTAATTTCTCAAGACCCTTCCAGTTGCTTCCTTGTTCTTTCATCTCATATTAAATATCCTTCCTCAAGATGTTTCTTGGGTAACCCCTTTTGATGGCTTCTTCCAGGAATTAGTTTTCTAAAGCTTATTCCACACAATCTTTTTATTCCAACATTTTTAACCACATACATTCCAACATTCTAACCCTGTACCGTAAGGACGTTCTTACTGATAAGTGTTCGTAGTTTGATTACGCACCACCTCTAGACTTTGGGTTATTCCAAGAATTGGTTTTCAAGGATTGATCCGAAATAAACTTCGTTGTGTTTCAAGATTCTACAATTACACTCCGTAATTACGTTGTTACTGGTCAGTTTCCGTAGTTGGACTACGCACCACCCCTAAATTTTTAGTATTCCAAGACTTTTCTAGGATTGATTCCAAACAAGTTTCTTATTCCAAGTTTTTTTAAGCACATACCATGATCAAGTTTATTCCATCACTGCTCGAAGTTGAATTACGCACAAGCCCTAATTTACTGCCGGTTCCATAAATTAATTATCTAGAATTGATGCTAAACAAATTTCTTTATGTTGCAAGTCTGTGCACAAGTCCTCCGTCAGTGGCCCCACACGAGTGGAGTAAAGATATCACGAAGTGGCCTGTGAGTGTCTCCTGTTATACGTTGTAATCTATCAAAAGGCCCATTCGTAACCATGGTCCACTGCAGGTTTTTTTATTGGTTTGGTTTGCAGTTGGATGTAGGACGCCCCACTGAAACGTTTGATTATGACGTCTTACGGATAATTCTTTGACATGAAACATAGAGGTTTTGTTTCCATGAAATATAAAGAACTTTGTTTCCATGAAAAATTGGGAACGTTGATACCATGAAATATAGAGAACTAGTCACCTACGTGCTTCAAATTCAGGCAGAGGTGTGGGCGAAATAGGGCGTCATTCTGTGGTAACTTGCTCTTCCTTAAACAACAGTTGTTCTTAATTCGGATTACCTTTTCATAATTCCAGAAATTGAGTCTGACCAGAATTCAGTGTCACCTGCAATACAATCTAATTCATTCCTGGTATTCACTTTTAGATATGCAAGAAGTCCTCGCTAGGTAACAGTAACAAGTATCCCCACATGGACTGCGAGATAACCGGCCGGCCCTGTTGCATCAAGCAACAAGGACTGTGTCGTATAGTGAGCCGAGACGAGTGTGAGTTCTGGAACGGTTCATACCACGAGGAGGCTACCTTGTGTTCACAGGTAAGATCTTTCTTTGTTCTTTATCATTTTCTCACTGGAAGAAAGAGAAAACTAAACAGAATCGCTCTGAAAACCTGGGCCAGGTTGTTCAAAGCCCGATTAGTACTAATCCCGGATTAACACTTAATAGTCTCAGCTAACCCAAGATTAGTACTAATCGGGCTTTGCATAACTGGGCCCAGGCTCGTATGATCCTTGAAAATGCCTTAGAACAGCACTGTAGAATTTTAATGGTAGTTTTGTTGCTCCAGTGGACTTTCCTTGCTCCAAAAGCAAAGGCCGGCTGCATGAAAAGGAACTTTCTGGTCAAAGAACAAAACACTTCTTTCGTATGTGAAAGCTTTACCGTAATTTGTTGGTCTAAACAACTTCACTTCAGGCCAGTGTTTTTTGTAGAAACAGTCCTTGGAAGTCTTGGAAATATGTTCCAAAAAAAGGTGTACGTATCCTTCGGAGAGTATCTTTGTGACTCGGATTTCACTTGAGATTGACAACAGGAAGATTTTAAAAAACTACGAAAATTACTTGGATTTTCAGCCACCGAGTTTCTTTAATAGAAAGTTCCAAATTCCTTTTATTATGCAGTTAATTGTATACTTCATTTTCAAGTCTCGCGTACGTAATCTAAATCTACTTTCTTGACTTTCCATGGTCGCATTTTCAAAATGCGTTACTTAAAACTGAGATAATTTAGTTGTTTTCCACGATTTGGCGATTCACACACAAATCTTGTTTTTCTTGGCTGTCCATGTCAAACTTTTTAGGTGTGGAAATTAAGATGCTGAAATCCCATAAACTGCAGGTTTGTCATGATAAAATACACTGTATGAAACCTGGAGATCTTTTCAACACCAAAGCTGTGGCAACTACTAAACTGACAAACTAAATCGAGTAACCTTTTTCCAGGTGGACTGCCTTGGCGCCACTTGTGGAATGCTAGGATTCGTCAAGCCAGACAAACCTGATCAGATCTACCGCCTTTGGATGGCACTGTTCTTACATGCAGGGTAAGTGGCTTCTGTATGAAATTGTGTATGCAACCATTAGCGGTCTACTTTGCCATCATTTACCTTCACTCACCACAACTGATTGACACTTGCTATTTTCGTCGCCCGAAATACCTTCAGAATTGCTTGCCGTGGCTCGATTCCTGCACAGCTTTTGTTCATCCGGGATTTTTGACACCTTATTTTGGTTTAGATGGTCTATTGTTCTAGGGTCTAAATAAGTAACGTGCAGATTCAGCTGATTTAAATCAAATATATGCAGTGTTTTGACAATGTTTCGTTACTTTGACACGGCTTTCTTCGTTACACTTTTCTACTTTTAGTCAATGCAAAGCAACTGTCAATCAATTTAACTACGAGATACGGATCAAATATATGCATTCTGTGTAACACGTGCATATGCAAAACAACTTGAACCGTTTTACGTCTCACGTTGGTGGTATTCTGTGCAACTCTTCGACGAGTAAAATGTTAAATATTACTCGCTGCTTGGTTTTTATTTGGTGCCTCTGAAGCCGCAATTCTGATAAAACCTCACGCGATATATGTATTGCATTGCAGCATTATTCATCTGGCCTGTACTCTTGTTTTCAACTTCTTCATCCTTCGAGATATCGAGAAGATGGCCGGATGGCTCCGTGTTTGCATCATCTATCTCTTCAGTGGCATCGGTGGATACCTGGTCAGCGCTATTGTTATCCCATACCAAGTGGAAGTGAGTGAATACTTCAATATCATTTTGGACTATCTTGCCAGTGTGAGGATGATGTCCTGAATGCGCAAATGAGTAGTTGTAGTGTATGTTGTCGTAGGATAACTTATACGTACTATCGTGATCCCATACCAAGTGGATGTTAGTGAATACTTCAGTATCATTTTAGCCTATCTTGGCAGTGTGAGGATGATATTGTCAATGCGCTAGTTAGTAGTGCCGGTGTATTGTATCATGGGATAACTTGTTAGTACTGTCGTGATCCAATACCAAGTGGAAGTGAGTGAATACTTCAGTGTCGTTTTAGACTATCTTGGCAGTGTGAGGATGATGTTTAGATGCTTTAGTGAGTAGGGCTAGTGTATGTTATCGTAGGATAACTTGTAAGTACTATCGTGATCCCATACTAACTGGATGTGAGTGAATACTTCAGTGTCGTTTTAGACTATCTTGGCAGTGTGAGGATGATGTTTAGATGCTTTAGTGAGTAGGGCTAGTGTATGTTATCGTAGGATAACTTGTAAGTACTATCGTGATCCCATACTAACTGGATGTGAGTGAATACTTCAGTGTCGTTTTAGACTATCTTGGCAGTGTGAGGATCATGTTTAGATGCTTTAGTGAGTAGGGCTAGTGTATGTTGTCGTAGGATAACTTGTAAGTACTATCGTGATCCCATACCAAGTGGAAGTGAGTGAATACTTCAATATCATTTTGGACTATCTTGGCAGTGTGAGGATGATGTCGTGAATGCGCAAATGAGTAGTTGTAGTGTATGTTATCGTAGAATAACTTGTAAGTACGTGATCCCATACCAAGTGGATGTTAGTGAATACTTCAGTGTCGTTTTAGACTATCTTGGCAGTGTGAGGATGATATTGTGGATGCTTTAGTGAGTAGGGCTAGCGTATGTTATCGAAGGATAACTTGTAAGTGCTATCATGATCCCATACCAAGTGGATGTTAGTGAATACTTCAGTGTCGTTTTAGACTATCTTGGCAGTGTGAGGATGATGTTGTGGATGCTTTAGTGAGTAGGGCTAGCGTATGTTATCGTAGGATAAGTTTAAAGTGTTATTGTGGTACCCTGATACGAAGTGGGAGTGAGTGAATACTTCAGTGTGATTTCAGACTGTCTTGCCAGTGTGAGAATGATATTGTGCCGTAGTCGTAATACTTAGCAACGAGGTGTACATTATCTTAGGATAATTTGTCAGTACTGTTGTGGTGCGTAACGTTAGGTCTTACTGCATAGCAGAAAGTCCACAAACCGGGGCTCTTCACTTATTTACTTGCGCGGCCATCTTGAAATATGACGTGAATCGACTGCAGGCCCAGGCATCACTCTTGTCCGGTACAATGTTAGAGAGGGGGCCTAGTGCTGCAACACGTAGAACATCACATTTTAGTAATGCGGAATATTTAAAAGTGAAAATTTTGCTTTAAAAAAATCCGATCTGTGGAATTACAAGACCAAAGCATCGTTTTCCGCTGTGCAGCAGACCTAAGCTATGTTCACATCGCATTTTTTGCTCAACTTTTTGAAATAAACAGTCAACACAGAATTGCACGGTTTCCGTCGCCATCTTGGTTTGGAGGCAGTCTCAATTACAGCAAATGTATATAGAAAGTGTTCAACATTCAACCGTTATAAATCCGCGATTATACATCGGATTTTGACCAAAAAGTCTTTAAAAGAGTGTTGATATGAAACTTATGCTTTCAAAACAAGAAGAATAATTTTTAAAGGCTAATCGAAACTTTAGAACTCCATACAAAGCATTAAGTTTGGATTCAAGGAGTTGTATGGCATTTTGAAATTTTGATTACGAACGTTTTTGCTTTAACCTATTCTTTCTACTTTGATTATGAAATGACCATTTAGATACCTTTTAAAAGACATCATTTTTTGTCAAATCGGATGTGTAATAGCTGAGTTTCCCATAAATTTGCTGTAGTTTTTGCCGCGACTGCCCCCAAACCACAATGGCGACGGAAACCGTGCTGGCCTATTTATACATGTAACACGATCTTCCCATTTACCAGGTTGGACCTTCGGGTTCCATGTTCGGCATCATCGCTTGTTTGTTCGTGGAGCTGATCCAGAGCTGGCAGATGATTGCCCAGCCGTGGAAGGCCCTCTTCAAGCTCTGTGGCATAGTGCTGCTGTTATTGATCGTGGGTCTTCTTCCCTATGTGGACAACTTTGCCCACATGGCCGGCTTCATGTTCGGCTTCCTCCTGGCCTTCATCTTTCTACCATACGTCACCTTTGGCAAATGGGATCGAAGAAGAAAGCGGTTTCAGATTTTGGTGGCCTTTGCCCTTTTAATCACTATCTATGTTGTGTTGTTTGTCGTCTTCCTCGTCGACCAGGAGACCAACTGCGAGGGGTGCAAATACCTCAACTGCGTGCCGTTCACCGATGACTTCTGTGAGAATTATAATCTTGGACAGAAACTGCAGTCGCGGATACTATAGTACTACGTGTTCCAAAAAACTGGCCATCAATAACAGTGATGTTAGCATTAACGAGTGCCTAAGGAATGCCAGAATCCATTGTAAAATCAGAGTTTAGTTATTACCAGCAGGAAAATTTACGTAAATTGCGAGATTTTAAGGAATATTTGAAGAGTCCAATGCAAAACGTCTTGTGGGAATTAATTTCAATGAAGTTGATGACGAGTAGATAAAAGTATTTATACGATACAAAATTTTCAGAGCAATTGCTAAAAATCTAGTGTCGGTCGCTAAAGTTAGAACGATCATTCGACTCAAGATATTTGTGTAGACGTAGTAAGGCTTTTATTTTAATATATTGTTAATTAGGTAGTTTTTTGGTTCTTTTCGTGCGCTTGGCTACTTGTTTCTCGTTTTTGTGACAGTTGTTGTTCTCACGAGGCGGGAGAGTTTCTGGGCACGAGTGAGGATGGGTAATCTCATGCCAATCGTGTGCTTCCTTACCAAGAAGCTCGATCTTTTGTTGCAGTCGCAAATTCCCTGTCTTTAAATCTAAATGTCACTGGATGCTTGTGGTTATCGAGTTAAATCGCGGTAAAAATCGTGCAACGGACTCTATGATTTAAACTGTGATATGACTGAGAACTCGTATTGCGCAGTAAATTATTTCCTGGTAGATTTAGGGACAGCTAACAAATTGCATTCCTTAAAGTATTTTTCCAAGCTGAAAGATATGAAAATGAGGAGGGCAACTCGAGCCCGCTCCTAGTCGAAACAGGATAAATGCATTTTTAGTCTCAAATTGACACAGCTTTAATAGATTCTTAGGTAGGTAGCAGCTGTTTGCAGTGCTTGACGAGACACAAGTTTGAAAAATATAGTGTTGCTTAAAAAGTGCATTATAACACAACTTTTTTATTCAACGAACTTTTGGAAAGCTCCCAACTGATTTAGTGCGACATTTGGCGTTACTTTCGAGTTTCGAAAGCCAGGTTTTTAGTTTTAGAGGCTGCTGGTCATCCTCGATTCTCCACTGTATCCATTGGGAAATTGCGCGTTAATGCAATGGAGAAAATTGTTATATTATTTAAATGCGAACGTTTGCCGAAACACACTAGGCAAGTGTTATGGCCTACTTGAAATGAAATTTGTCAAAGTTATTTCCAATTTTGAACGCTTTGAAGAAAGTCATACGAAGAAGAGAAGAATCTAAATATCTGGCAAAGTAAGAGTTTAAGTATCCGATCTAACAAAGAACGAGCAAGATACTTGAGTATATAGTTTTCCCCGGGCTATACACAGTTAGCCCTTACAGATTTAGCTTTTTACATGAGATGGATGCTCTCGTAGTTTTTCGGGGTTGTACACATTGAGCCCTTGCAGCTTTAGCTTTATACGTGAAGTGGATGCTGGTGTAGTTTTCCCCGGTTCGTACACGTGTAGGTCATATCAATGGAAACTTGAAAGTCACCAAGTGTGTTTTGTTTTAGAAAAAATATATAGTATAACCAGATATCTACAGTCAGTTTTTGGCACAAATTGTTGTGTAAGACTTTGCCCTACAGTTTTAGTTTGTGTACCTTGAGTTTGTAGGTCTTTCATATACTGGATAACCTTTTGAACGCCCAGGTCGGGATCCCGGCATCCTCTGCGCACGTGTTTAGAAACTTTCGGTGAGTTGAGTTGTCACCTGACTTACGGTCCCATCGCGTGATTCACTCTGTTTTTACAAGAACGTCAGTTTCTTAGACTGAAGCTGAACGTTTGCAACTTTCTTTCCAAGATCGTGCATGGCCTGAAATGTTCTTAAACTGAAGTGTTCTTGATGTCAATTTTTGGGAATTGTGTCTATATAAATACCTTCAAAGGGTAGATGCTAGATTTCATCCTTCAAACCGCCCTTTTTGAACGAGGCCTGGAAACTAGTTACGATGAACGTAATGCACCATTAGGGCTAACAATGGTAATCGAGTGTTAGGGCTAGGGTTGGGGTCAGGATTATTTGTCTTACGTATAAAAGAAATTTGCGTATAAATTTTTGATAAATGCAGTAACTATTGGTGAGTTCGCAGAGACTTGAGTGGTTGGTCCTGTGGCAGTTTCGGTGACTCCGATTTAGAGGTAGTAGGTTCGAAACTCGTACTGACTAGTTTTCTCACAGTTTTAAACTTCTACTTTTTCTTTGAATTTATCTAACTGTTAGTAAAAGTTTGAGTAATTTCGTACGAAATGAAAAGGCGTTCTGAGATATGGAAACAAGAAAAGGGCGTTTTATATAATTGAAGGATAGAATCTAGCATCTGCCCCTTCAAAGGCTCGTCGCAACATCTAACTCGATTCACATATGCACCCACAATGCATTGCTATTGCACTGATCTCTCGATATTTGTAGCGGCTCTCCGTTCTATTTTCAAAATTGATCGAAATAAACATTTCTTTCTTAGTCTCGGCTTAAAGTATGTTCTTAAACGCGTACTTGAAGTTTAGCATTCCACATCCTTAGCGTGCTGATGAAGAAGAAAGAGTAGCGAAAGTAGCGTTTAGACTGCACTGAGTAGTTCTTAGCTTTTTGTTGACTTTATGAAACTGGAACATAAACAAAGCGCAAAGTTGTCGGATATCCGACCTGGGCCTTTGACTTATCGCTGTCTGTTGAAGTTATGCTATGAGGGAATCTATGATTGCGTTTGCCAAGGACAAATAACAGTAGTTATAAATAATTTCGTACTTCCCTGTGCACTATGAACTATTGCCGTTATTTGAATTAAATGCAGAATTCCCGAAAGTTGATGAGTCAGTCTAAAAACGCGACGTTATACGGGTATTTTGGATGTTTTATTTATATCTCGCTTCATTTCACCTCGTTCAACTTTTCTTGGCGTGTTTAATGGTGTGTTGATGGCGTGTTGAGAGAAATTTAATATGAAGTATAATGGAGTTATAGTTTGGGCAATACGTTAGTGCAAGTAATCTTCCCGTGGTTTGAGATAATTTATTGTAGTACACACTTTTCTTACATACGAACCCTTTTTATAAGAACATGAGGCTGAAAAATGCCCAAAACATGCAAAGAACATACCCAAGGCTGACAAAAGGCGAAGAACATTTATTTTGAATACTGCACAAGATCATGCATGGTAATTTGTTTCTCGGCTAATGTAGGCTTTACGGAACAACCTCACGCAAATGTCTTCACCTTAAAACTACAAATACAAAGCGACCTGATTTTCTGCTAAAATTACCGATTAATTTTTAAAATTATATTGAATAAAAAGTGTCATAAATCTTTAAAAAAAATCTATAGGTTGCTTTTGACTGCATTCTTAAATTACGATAAATTTTTGCATTTTCTCCTCTTTTGAGGAGTTCCAAAAATTGCATCCTTTGCTGCTCGATAAACGTTCTTTGGGATGCTTTTCTACGACATTTCGGTGATTTCGTGTCTTCCTAGCCTAGCGCCTGCCTCCTGTCGAACAAAATTGATTATTAAATAACAAACACTGGATATTGAATTTCTGGTCATCTGATTGGCTCTTTACTCATGGTATAAATCCAATGTCCTGTAGTTTGTCCAAATATGGAAACTGACAATTTTATCACGGAAAAATTTTCCTCAAAATATCCGAAACTCGAGTCGGTAGAAAATAAAATTCGGGATATTTTTATCCAGTGTTTGGTATTTAATAAAACAATTGTTCCGCTCCGTACCTCTTCCGCTATCTAAAAGCGCGTATCCAACGCGCATTTGTGGAATAATTACTCGTTACTTGGCCTTAAGGCGCCGAGTTAAGGTTTCGGCTCCGTTCTTGTTCTTTTAATATGCATTTAATATGCAAACCTCCATCGCATGCGTTTTGGGCCTGGTCACGTGCGATTTGAACCAAAGTAATATGACGGCCAGAGTTGTTGCCTTGAATGACTGAAAGATCACAAAGTTGGAATTTTCGTGAAGAAAAGTATTTCGCAGAAGGCTTAAAAAGAGCAAGAAGTTTGCGTTCAGGAACTGGCCGTTTACAAGGTAACAATATTTCGTTGAATGGAACTAAGTCTAAGATATTCAATCGCGTGTCTCGGAAACGTTTTACCAACAACCTAACGTGCAAGGCTTGTAAGTGCGATGCAAATATTGCATGTAACTTTAAGCGCCACAGTGTGAAGGAGGCGTTTTTCAAAGGGAATGGCATTTTGATATTTTGAAGCAAAACTGAACGACTCAGATGTCAAATTCAAGATATATTGCAAGTATGGAAATGCAAGATTTGA